>JAHZMW010001032.1:0-27617 GCA_027743745.1 Alloscopus bannaensis | reverse complement strand
AATGGAGCCTTATTTTGGTAACCTTGAAAAAGTCCTCTCGGTGAGAGCCGCACGTACAAACTTATTCAGCAAATGTTGTCACAAGAATTCCGCTTCGTTTATGAATGCATGGAATTTCTCGTCGGCTACACCTGCCACAGCACATGAACCACCCGGGCACACCACCACCACTCACAGTTTCCCAGTGTATTTTACAGCATAATAATTACAAAAGCGGAAAGAGTGAGAGCCGAAACATAAAAAAGTCCTTTGTAGCGGGTGAAGCGTTAACTTGGAAGAAAACTTCCCGTTTCCTTTTTCGTGTGGTAGGAACAGGAGAAAGTCAAGTTTCACCTCAAAAAGCCGTAAGCACACTGATCTGGAAAAGGAAACGACCACACAGAGATATGGATGATAGAAGAATGGGAAAAAAGTGAAAGGATGCTGCTGCTGCTGCTACTCGATGCTCAGAAAGGAACTCACTCTGAGCAACTTTAATATGTTGGCTCCACGCAACGTTCGCTCTGGCTTTCCTCTTCTACTTCGTCTGACTCTGCTCCAGATCTCTGACTGCTACCACATGCACACATTTGCACAGGTTTAGCACAAGAAAAAGGTTACCGTTCCCCATGCCTTTCCTTCATAGCCACGAATTGCTACCTAGTTGCATACACTAAACTGCCATATATGGCACTGTGACAAAGACTCCAACAGACTTTAGTGTCGGAGCTACATACATTTATTGCGATATATAGGACAGAGTGGTTTCACTATCTTTCACGTCCGCTCTCCTTCTGTCTTCCCTCGATTCTCGAAAAAAAACGGGGAAAGAGATGAGGAAAAGTATTCTTGGATTGCCTCCTCGCTTCCGTTCATAACAAAAGGCATGCGGGGAGCAGAGAATTTTTGAAGACGGAAAGCTGTGTAGATTTGGCGTGTGTATTCAATGAGGATACACCGACACTAGAATATAGTATATGCACTGTATAATGTACAGTAGTGGTTGGTTGGGTGACTTCAACCAGTATTTTCCTGACTACTTGTCGATGGAGAAAACAAACTGTTGGAATGAGATCCGCAACCAGCGCTAAACTGCTTTTTCTCATATTCTTCTCTCCCTTTTCGTCTCGTTCTTCGCTCCACTGGTTTGTTGTTCGTGGATTCGCCATTCTCTGTTATTTTGTTCACATCCCCCAACAAAAATGGAGTTCTATCCGTTAAAAAAACCTTTGTACCAGCATCATCGGTATACTTTTACAGAGTGGATTTTTAGCTTGTGCTGTCGTACCAAAAATAATCCCAAATTGCGGAAAGAATAAGCCACTAGCTTCTCTCTGCTGTTTCGCAGCAAAAGTGAAATTGAAGGTTTCATGAGGCACATATCTCCGCGGTGCGACACTTTTCTGCCAAAAGCAGAGCTCCACTGTGTCTATGATGTGCGTATGAGTGGATTCCCATTCCATTAACCGCCGCCATGTAGCCAGCGATTAATGTTCACGTTTATCTGGAGCTTCGTTGTATACAACAGACATATTCTGTAGTATACCTCAGTACCCCACTTTATTGACACAGAGGAAAGTGCGAAAAGTAATGCCCGTTTTGCGAAACCTTGTTTGCAGTTGCCACAACTTTGTTCTCTTCATTGGACCGCGTTGCGTCGATGAGTTAGAGAAACATTTTTTTCAATATAGATTTATCTCTCTCTAGCTCTGCGGCGAACACTATTTGTGTATCCTACCTCTGGAGTCATAGCAAGTGGCGGCATGGTATAGTACGCATCCACATGGAAAATGCTAGTTTCTGACTTTACAAATTCACACATTTATTCTCACCGGCCGGAATGAGAAGACGCGGTGTGAGTTTGTGTGCATGGTTGAAAGCGATTCCGATAAAAGCACTCAGGACGACGTCTATGGACCAAGTTTCGGCTTTGTAACTCAGACATGAGCAGTTTTCAATTTCAGGTTTTTTGTTGGGTGTTGAAAGTTGAAATCAACACATCAATTAGTGGGATTTTACAAGTACGAAGTGAGGCGAGGAACTTGCTGAACAGATGCAGAGTGAGGTTCCGTTTTAATGTTATTTTTTTAGCTTTTTTTAGCAAGAGCTTAGCCAACTAATAATGTAAATGGAGAGGTGTACTGTGAAGAGGCTTCTGTAAGGTATAGAAAGAGTCAGTGGAGCGTACTCAAGAGAAACTAATATGGCAGCATTTTTATACGACGAAGAAAATAGGATTTTGATTTTGTATGGAAGCATGAGAGGATTTCAGGATAAGGTTTTTCTTGAATTGAAATCATAATAGAAACTCGGCTGAAAGTGAAGACGTGAAGCAAGGCTCTGCTCTTCTTTTTATGACTCCTGGCACTGCATTGCACACTTTTTGCGTAGTATTTTATTTCCATAATCCTTCAACACTCGTGTCAAACGTTGAATAATACAGGTAATATAAAATAATAATCACAAAAATTAAAAAAAAACGCCAAATGACGATTCAATCCTCAACATATTTCAGCTTTCAAAATGCTTTTTCTACAATCCCAATTGTTGCCCTTTTAAAAGTATTGACTCAAACTGGAAAAAGTGTTCGCGAGCGTTGCACACCAAACAACTTGTGAACATAACAATCCTCATAGTGTACAGATACCCATTATTAACCAGCGTTGTTCCTTTACACGATAATACTTTATACACCTAAAATACCTATACAGGAAGGTACAGGTTATAAGGAAAGGGAAGAGATTCTTTCTTTCATTATTCTTCAGCTTTGATTTAGTTATCAGGATAAATATAATCACTTCCATTAATTCTGTTTCCTTTTAATTATAGATAAGCAAGACATACTTAAATTTAGAATGCTTGTGAAGTATGTATGTAAATACATGCCAAAGTAAAAGTGCTATAAAAACTACTGAACATATTCATCTTCGGCAGTTCAGACAAAATTTTGTTAAATTCAGCCAATTATAAGGAGATAATCATCTTTTGCAAGTCTTTAATGCACATGGAAATTTAATAACATAATATTTGCAGGCAATGCCAAACACTGAAATAAATTTAATGTACTTTTTATTGCAGAGAGTCAATATTGGCTCACCCGTGGGGTGTGCACATGGTCAGTTTTAAGTTTTTAAGTATGTTTGAAAGGGTAAGCTCGAGCAACTGCAAGTTGCAACCATGTGTTGAGTTAAGATAGTAATCTCTGCCGTTATTATTCTGATAATCATCTTGAAACCAAAGTTTAAGTTAAATTATTAACGCCATGAGCCAGTAAATTAGTATTTTTATGCGTGATTTCTTGTGACCAAGACCTAGTGCACTTGAAATTGTTTTAATTAAAGACAGCTGGTGGGAGGGTGAGAACTAGCTTTTCGCGTCGAACATTTTGCTCGCGAGGCTGATACTTTGTTTTACTCACTCAGCTTGATGAATTTTGTACAGAAAAAAATCTAAAACTCAAGAATGCGTAATGTGTGATTAATTTAATAATAAAATAGCTAGTTTCAGCATAATATATCCTTAGCACAAAAATAATGTGTTCAGGGAAAATTTAGCCCTAAGTGATATTAGTCATGCACGCACCCTTTTATTACAAATGTTTTTGACTAAAGCACGATTGACAGTTATCTCATTTTTGTTCAGTGTAATGAATGGAACTCACTAGTCATTGCTCATGCAGAACTGAGAACTAAGAGGGAGACGTGGGAGAAGGTACATGACACTAGACTTTGCTCCTGCGTTTGTGAAAGAAATTATTATCATTTCATTGTTCGTAATTTATGAACGTGCAGCTAAAAGTTGTGTGCTAACGAAGTAATCGCGATTTACCGGTTTGTCAATCAGGAAAGCCAACACACAACTTCCCTGATCACACCTGTCAATTGCTGTCATAAGCTTGACAGTCTTACAAATAACTCAAGCCATTTTTTTACCGACCACACAGCCGTCAGTAAAATGATTCAATCAGTTTTGAAAGGGTTGACAGGATAACTTTTCGCAAATCAACAATGACTAAACTTTCTTTACTCCGCAATTTCCGCAATTGCCTACATCACATTAGAATACACGCAATTTATTGCAGATCCCTTCTGTTTGTGTCAGCTTCCCTCATGTAATTGTCATGCAATTAAGCTCTTGTCTCTAACGACCTCTGAACCGAAGGGGAAGATTATATTAGTGCCATTTACCATCAACTTTCGCTGTTCATCTCATCAGCATGAGCAAATGCGCGTTTTATTATTTTGTGTGCACCCTGATACTATATGAGATATCGTCACGATAAGATCTCTCGAGAATGGAAACTTGTTCATACAGCTTGTAATAATAAGCGGTACACATACTCAGGCAAGATGTACTCTCTTTCTTATAGTTTGCAATCTCTGAAATCGTAAATTTAAAAAAAAATCTAGTTCTGCTATGGTGCCTTCTTTGGCTAACTCGGATCAGTGTGTGCACGGGTGCACCTTCTCCCAGCGTGAGCTACATCAACTCAGCGTGTTCTTGAGTGTTATCATTGTTATCCCTTCGCGTCTCCGCTTGTCTATTATAACAAATATGTGGTTCTACTGTTTACAAAGGGAAACGATCTAAGCCGACTTGATACTTCCTATATCATCTAATCTTGTAACAATTGATCATGTCTGATGAATATGATAGTAATCTGTCATTTTTATTTCAGTTAACATTGTCAATGAACAAGTTCGCCTTTCAGTCAAAACGCGCTAGCGTCAAATACGGTGGCAATAATATGAATGTGTATAATACATGTAATGTATGAGTTTAATGAATGGGATCGTATATTTACAAGAGCGTATATTATTTTAAATTGGATTTTTTAAATAAAATTTCTTCACGCTGAGTGTTAATGACCTATACTTTATGCTTCGTTTGTTTTAGAGCTCTGGCAAGCTTGCCACTGCCACTCGATAATTTTCTATGACTTAAAAAGATTATGCGCACACCACTCTGCCCTTCCCTTTATATAAAAACGTTGTAATGAATTAGATCATTGTTTAGTAACGAAACGGAAGTTGATCTCAAAAATGCTTGCGTGACTGTCGCTCTCCTTGCATTCCCCTTCTCTGAAAGTGGTGTCAGTTTTTTTTTGGTATTTCTTCTGAAAATATTTGGCTAGATAAGAGAAACGTGTTATCATATCACCAACAAAATGAGACTTGTTGTGAGGAATCAATTGTGGCAGTGGGCGCTATGCGTTGTTTCGTGCTTCGAGTTGATTCGTGTTGTGCAGTCCCTCAAAGTGATGGAACTGATGGCTCCATACAAAGTGCGGAGTGCTTCCAACGGAAGGTACATGACGGCAAGCCAGCAGGGGATCCTCGGCTTGAAAACCGGAGCAGTTACCACACAACCATACTTCAATAGACGGGAACAACAGTGGTCGGTGATTTGGGACCCGTCGGCTGACGACAATCATGATGGATACAGGTTGGAGTCGCGGATGGAGTACCTCAACCAAGTGACAACGTATTACCCGGACGGAAGCACAATTGCAATGCCAAATATCTGGGAAGTTATTGAGTTACGGAATGGGGCAAGGATGTTCCGGAATAAGAGGACGAGGAGGTGTCTTCAAGTTCTCAAGTCTCGACCGGACGTTGTTGAGAAGACGTGCTCCGTTCAGAATCGTTTCCAGCATTGGTTGCTGGAGCCGTTGGATTTGGACAAGAAAGTTGGTCAAAGGAGGCGCTACTTGCTTCGCAATAAATTGCCAATACGTCACCACTACCTTTATGTAGATGATTCTTTTGAAGATTACTAATCGAGCTTCTTGCCAATTTTGCCATATCACATTTATTTCGTGCAGTTAGCTCATTGTATATAAATTATTTTTATATAAATGCATTTCTGCTGCGAGTTGTTTTTTACATGTTACTTCCCTTGCCTTTTGACTTTGTTAGTGTTAATACTTTCAAAAAATACCGAACATGGTAAATATTAAAAATGCAATGATGTTTTACACAAGGATATCTTTTTTCTAGTTGATTTATCTTGACTTTTGCCAATGCTTGAGAATGATATCACTTCCCTTTTCGCCAATCATGATTGTCGGAGCATTTAGGTTCGTGTTGGTTATGTCAGGCATTATGGATGCATCCACGACACGGAGATTTTTTGTTCCAATCACTCTAACAAATATTACATACAGTATATTAAACTTTTAAATTTCATATACACATTTTTTTTAAAATATATTTTGACATTGCATGGTGTAAGTAACTTACCTTAGCTGAGAATCAACAACGGCACGTGGATCATTAACAGTTCCCGCACGTGCTGTGCAGCACGGATGGTAGATCTTAATCATGTAAGCAGGCATTAATTACAAATTCCAAACAGCATTTTGGTTTTGGCAACTTCAACCCCTTACCGTTAACGTGTAATGTCGGATGTAGCATTCCCAGTAAGACTCACTCCGCAGTTCATACTCCTCACAGCCGGGTAATTTCGTAGGCACCAGACGTGTGCCCAGCTTGCCGAAGGCGGTCGTATTTTCAAAAATCTTCAGCCCCATCTGTATACCTTTGCTCACAGACAAACATACATCATCCTAAAAAGTGAATGCTTGTATGATAAAAAAGTATTCTGACTTTTGCATTGTGTTGTAGAATTGTTGTCTGGAATCGGCTATGTTTGGTGATACCATCTAACATTGTTTGCACATCGTGACGATCACTGAGATAATTAGGGTTGATGTGGGGATGCTCAAACTGGTCGTTGCTCTGCAGTTTAATTTCTCCAACACTTTTTGATCTTGCCAAGTTGACAACAAAGAAGAAGGCATCGCTGCCGACGTATGGGGCGTAAAATCGCTGCATTGTGCTATCTTTAAAATTAAACACATCATCCAAATCCTTGCCAAAGGTGGAATGCACACCAACTCCAACAAAATTCAGGTACACATCCGGGTAATTGTTTTGAGATAAAGAGCTTGCAAATAAGCCAAATCCACTAATACCCGAAATGGAAACAATTGGACCTAATCACGTTGCCCCAAAGAGATGTTAACAATTCGCATAAATAGATGGAAATGTGGCATTTTATTACAGCGTCCTTGTTATACATGCATACCTGTTCCATTACTGAAATAATCTATCAGCGTTTTCAGGTTGGTATCCCGATCCAAAACATAGGAAACTGTTTGATTTAACAGAAACGGTCCAACGACTGCGAAAATATGGTCTTGCAGATTTTGGCCCACTGGTAGATTGAGTTTTGGTTGGACCTGGTAATAGAAAATATCCTCACATTGATTCTTTGTGAAAGAAAAGAATATATATGTGAATACAACCATGGAAGTACTAGACAATGAAACACACTCCGTGTTGAATAAGATTATCTTCCGGCCCAATTCCGGAGTGCATGAGCAGAACTGGCGTCATCACGGAACCAGCGCTTAAAATAACTTCCTTCGTTGCTCTTGCAAATTTTGTCAGACCGTGCCTGTAGTACGTGACTCCGTAGGCAGTATTTGTATCATCAAGATGTACCTGAAAGGAAGCGTTTGCCACACGACGGTTCAAGTCTACTTTGAGAGCGTAGTAAAGTTTACCTTATTTATAACTTAATTAGTTCTCCAGATAACTATCTGACCTTTAAAGCTCTGGCATATCGATATATAGTTAAATTCTTTCTGTCCATGATTCCAATCAGGTAACCCATATAAGTTGTGAATCGAACGCCTTTCTTCATCGAGACATCCATGCCTCCAAACCCTTTGAAAAACATGGAAAACACCTAATCACGTCAAGCACTTCAAATACATGCCTGCCAGAAGAGCTGAGTGCCTAAAAGTTTTACACACACCAATTCTCTGGTACGCATTCGGATCCACAATGTTGTAGCCAAGCTCCTTTCCAGCTTCCAGCCAGTATTCCAAACCCGGGGCAAAGCGCAACTTTTCTACGTGCAACGGACCGTTCTTTCCATGATAATTAGCTGGTTTAGACGACACAAGACACAAGCCACTTGCAAAAATTCTAGGGATACTTTGGTCAAACTCTAAATGGTAGGCAACTTACAGTCGTTGCCTTGTCCGTCATAGTCCTCAAGGCGTTTGAAGTACGGCAGTAGACTATCGTAACTCCACTCATCACTTCCAATCGTTTTCCCCCAATTATCGAAGTCGACAGGGTTGCCTCTCATGAACATCATGATGTTTTGAACACTACTTCCTCCCAAAGCCATTCCTCTTGGCCATTGAGATATCTGAAGAATCAGGATAGTATCATTAAACGTTTAGATATTTAAGTTTTTATTGGTTGGGCCAAAAATATTTTTGGCGGATATTATCGTGAAACTATTTAGCTAGCCTACATTTCCTTTGAGTGCAAAGCATGCATGCCTTTGTGGGACTGTCTTAAATCCCCAGTCGATCAACGGCAAATTAAGGGTAACAAGCGAAGTGGTCGGGAATCCACTCAACGGATGAGGGTCTCCTCCTGCTTCCAGTAATAAAACGTTGTAATCCTTCGACAATTTGTTAGCAACGACTGCCCCGGCGCTCCCTCCTCCAACTGTAGGTTTCGTAACAACACAAATACAAGTCCTGTTAGAAAAAGAGGAGGTTGTCGGAACATTGCAACCGGGTGGCTATTGCCCTAATAAATGAAAACTTGCCAACAATGAAATCAAAAACGTCTTCAACTCCTCCTTTCCTAAGATCGGCAACTCGACTGGCCATAAAGTCCATATAGTAACTATACGTGGCATACAAGAGAACCGCCACAGGAATATTTGTTATGACCAAAGAATTAACGCTGGGAAAAGGATTAGGTAACTCCAGAATTAGTCTGAAGACAGAGACTAAACTGGGAAGAGAAATTGTCGGCGTATTCCCGGTAGGAGCCATTTGTACTTGTAGATGTCTTCCTTCTGGTTAAAAAGATTCTCTTATAATCTTTCAGCACTGATTTCCGTCTCTTTGGTTTTGTAAGAGGACAATCCATGAATATTAAAGTGATACTGAAGTGTACTCGGTAGAGTAAGGCTATCTGTATCACCGCATGTTTCAACAGATTTGCGAAATACTGTTGAAAACGTTGAAAACACGTGAAAAGGTTGGAACAGGAAATCTCCAGAAAAAGATTGTAAATACAAAATTGTAATGATTTGCCTGGTCAAAAAATCTTGGAGTTGTAATTTTGATGGTGAATGGCGGATAATAAAGTGACCACCACTGGTCACTGGTAGAGTGGTGTTGTGCGTGTTACGGTAATATCGCCCATAGGAATTTCTCGATTTCAATGACACAATAACAGCATGCATTTTTCCTCTGAGCACAATAATGCTCGCTTGACCCACTGACACGAGCATCTTAAGGTCATTTTAACCCTGGTGTAGCGCCATATACAATGTACGTCACTGTTAGCAATCGGAAGTTCAAGATCTTCAAGACAAGCTGCAACTTCACCTCATCCCTAGTACGCACATACGAGTTGTATACGCGACTCTTTCCATGCGTGCCAATCGCCCATCATCATAGTACCCTGCACAAGAATGGTTCCTTCCTACAAAGGTTGAAAGTGAAGGGGTTGGGATACATTCTTCTGTCCACAATTTTATGACATTTACAACGTTCAGACATGTAATAGTATGTGTAAAAGCAACAACGTAGTCATGAATTCATTTAATATCTTGTAAGGAGCAAGATATTATGAACCCGCTCATTTTCAGCCAATAGCAGAAGCATTAGTGGTTGTAGTTACTCGCACGCTGCATGTCTTCACCAGTTTTTGTGTACATCAGGTTGCAGCATACACTGCTTAATTATCGCTAGACTTTATAGCAAAATATAAAGCACCAAAAAGTAACATGTAATTGCCAATAATAATAAGCAATTTTATAGACAAGAGTCTCAAAGTTTTATATTTTGGAGCTGTCATAATTTAAAAGTAAGTACATTTAATGTGAGCAAATATCGTTTGTTCTGAATTTTTTAATGTGAAATACATACATATCTTTATCTTTATAAAGATATTTCCTCGCAGCAAAATGAGTTTGTTACTACACTGGACTTTACAAGAGAACAGAAATTTTATCACGCGTTTGAGCATTTCACATTCAAATACATCTTAAACAATTACTATGCAGGCTTCTGGTTTTTTTTACACATAGTGCCTGATTCTGCTGGTGGCTATTGCTACAAAAGCGTTGCATACAGCGCATCAAAAACAAAGTACTGTTGACAGTGAGTTCCGATACAACCTCGTTAAAAAACTGTTTGCAAAAAAGGTCGACGAAGATACAAAAAAAGAGATTCACAAAAATATATGCACTGATGGTACGTGGTCTGGTTTACGCAAAAGCGGACTCCTAAAAGCGTCATCCGAAACAGCAGAGATACCTTTCCTACCCGATGAAATCAACGACTACTTTATCAACATCACAACCCAATATAGACTTTTCACAACGAACTCAAATCCTCCCAAGCCGCATCAATTAAAAACACCTATGCATGGACTTTCACTAAAGGAAATCAACAGTAATGATCTTCGCAACATTTGGAAAAGTATAAAAAACAAAAACAAAACCTCACCAGACCCAATGGGAATATCGAACAAAATGATGAATCTCATCATCAAGTGTCCAAGTGTATATAACACTATATTATACATAATTAACAAAAGTATTACGACAAAAACCGTACCAAAGTGTTTGAAATTCGCAAAAGTAGTTCCAATTCCGAAGGTTTCCAACATTACTTCTATAGCAGAACTGCGCCCGATATCTGTTGCACCTTTACTATCAAAACTACTTGAGAAAGTGGTATACGCGCAACTTGAAAATTTTGTTAGTGAAAACTCGTTGCTTTCACCAAACCAATTTGGGTTTAGAAAAAGGCATACTATTACACATGCACATACAACCATAACCGATTATATGTATAACCAAATATCAAATAACAGAGTATGTATTATAATTGCACTTGACCTATGTAAAGCATTCGATATGATAAACAGAAAAATCTTGGTTGACAAGCTAGCGTGGTATAATATAGATAGCAAATGGTTTGAAAGTTACTTAAATGAAAGGACTCAATATGTAGCACTTAAAAACAGTCATTCGAGGTCACAGGTCACAACCTACGGTAGCCCACAAGGAAGTGCCTTAAGTTCCTTAATTTTTTTATTGATGTTGAACGATCTCCCGTACCTTATCAATAATGGCATGCTTATATTATTTGCTGACGACAGTAATCTTATTGACTCAGAAGATCCGCAGAACATACCTCAACTCATCAATAGAATACGAAAAAATCTGGCAACTATAACACAATGGATGGACGAAAACCACATGGCAATAAATATTAAAAAGACCCAAATGATGTTAGTAGCTAAACCTAATATTAAGAAAACCCTTGAGGATTTTCATGTAACTTTCAACGGTACAACAATACGCCCGACTAATAGCATGAAATGCTTAGGATTGAGAATAAGCGACAATATGGCATGGACAAATCATATCTCAGAAACACTGAAAAAAGCTAACGAATCCTTATGGTCTTTAGGCCATATAAGAAACCTAGTAAGTCCAAGGTACAAATTACAGTTATGCAACTCACTCATCTTCTCACACCTACGGTTTCTTATATGTATATGGGGTAGTACCAATAAGAAAAATACCAAACTTTGTAATAAGTTAATTAAGAAAACCGCTAGATTTATCCTAAACAAGAGAAAATACAGCAGCATTTCCAACGAACTTGTAAACCTGTCGATTCTCAACATTGAAAACTTATATGTGTATGAAGTACTAAAATTAGCTCATTCTTTTAAGTACAAGTATGCACCAGAGAGATTCCACACATATATTAATGAAGCAAATATAAGTACTATTGTTACAAGAAATTCGACACACTCTACAACAAAATACCACACTGACTCTGTACAGCAAAACATGCATAAATTATGGAATGATCTTCCTGCGGAAATAAAACTGACTGAAAATGTAAAAGCCTATAAACAACGCTTATCCAAATTCTTATATGATAAACAAAAATCCTACAATGGCACAACTGCCGACGAAATTAACTACGATGAAATATTCGATTCTGTTATATACAAAAATTTGTTTTATGGATCTTAATAACTGTACTAAATTTTATATGATAAATATTGCACAAAAGGTATTGAACATTATAACGCAATAATAATTAACATTGACTATTGATATTACATATGTCATAATCCATTTACATGTATATTTGACTGCCTGTTAAAATAGTGGAAATAATCCATTCTTTTTTGTTCAACTAATATGTGACAAAGTAATAACCTTTATATCTAAAAGGGTTTTGTCATGAATAAAGTACTACTACTACTACAGTGAAGTCCTGTTCCTATACAAATATTACGTTGGTTATAATAGTTATCCTTACGACATTCACAAAAACATGCTCTAGCTACTACAAGCAGTTGACTCTTTATATTGCGATCATGAGTACCGGGCAAACCTATTATAAAAAGGTTGCAATGTTTGTGAGAATGCCTTATGCATCCAGCTGAAGTACTAGAGATTATGCTGCAATAGTGAAAGCTTTAAATATCTCAGGGTCAAAAGACGTGCTGCTGAAGCCAGCTTCTAATCTTTATATTTTTTTTTCCACGAAACAAACATTACTTTGAACTGAACGATCGTCAAATACGGGGCTGCATGTGTACATTATGCATTACTAAGTAAGGCTCATTTGAGTGTTGTGACACTTTTGGGTTGAAGTAAATACGTCAGCGAAGATGTTCATGGTATTCACCTATGTCTTATTTTTATGACTCGTACATCAATGACTTTGAAAATACATGAAAATGTATGTATTATATGAATAGCAAACTTTGTTTCATATGAGAACTTGCTATACAAGTGAATCTCAAAAGGACACACGAGGATGAAAACTCTCAAGATCTATCACTTTTTGTCCAGAGCATTTTACGGGCGGACAGTCTTGTACAGATCTGTTAACAGGAGATCAGTAAAATATGCTAGTACAGATTCAAAACTTAATTCTCACAAGAACTTGCAACAGCGATTTATTGTTAGAAAATTCAAAACTTGCTTTGTAACTTCGTTCTGCGGACTATTGACTATTGGAAAGTATGGAAAATGGATTGTGCCAATCCTGTATGGTATATGTGTAAACATTGTAAAATTTGCATCAATGATAAGTTCAAAGCCAGGATTCACGTTAATGAAAATCATCTCCGAGTCAGGCTCGACAATTCGAAAGCACCGTAAGTAATTGTAATTGAGTAATTGTAACACAACATGTTAGAAAAATTGTCCACTAATTACCTGTTTAACATGTCAAGTGATTTCTCGCTGCCATCGTCAGTATCCAGTGTGCTATTTTGCTAACCGATCATGAATGGCCGGTAATAATCTATTTTTTTTTCAGTGAAAAAATAAGCATAATAAAAACCACAGTACCAACTTCTGACACACCGCTGTCGCTACTTGGAAGTACTGAAGAACCTCTGCCCCAAACCCCTGACAATGACGCTTTAAATGTCAGAGTTACAAGATCGAAATCGAGAACATGTAATAATTCCAAACTCCAGGAGGTCCGCGTCAAATCAACTACAGTGGACCGGGTACACTTTCTAAAGCCAAACTCAGCCAACCCTATCGCTGCAACCAAAATCAAAACTCCACCCGTGGTCATACACAGTTTTAAATGTCAGCATTGTCCATCAAGCTTCAAGGTAAAAGAAGGACTAATTGTGCACACAAGGGTGCATACGGGGGAGCGTCCATTTAAATGCAGCGTTTGCCACAAAGGATTTTCACAAGTGACCAATCTGCACAAAGTGCGAATTGGAAAACTCATACAGAGAAAGTCTGCTCAAGTCAAAAGTGATTAATACAGAGAAAGGTGCAAACGTTCACAAATGAACTTCACTCCGAGCTGAATCCTAAACTCAAGAAAGGATCTTGGGCGATATGGTGAAAGTGTGAATAAATTTGATAGTTCTGCTACTGATGGTTTAGTTCAACTGTAGGAAAATACTACGTCGAGCGAGCGGGAAGCGGGATCACAGGATGTCTGTTTGTGCTAGGGGATTGAAACGTGAAGAAACGTATTTTCTCCCATTACGAACATACAAGCTGGAGAAGGTAAGCAGAAGCAAGCTTTCACTTTATTCTGCATGGGAAAGAAAAATTTCATGATGTGATTGATTGAACACAAAAAGTGTTTCATGTTGAAGAAACTTTAATCAATTGATTTGACAATTTTAATCAATGAAACGGTGGGAATTTGTACTTAACTAAATGGATCACCAATGGTTACTATTTTCTAATGGGTGAACGGGTTGTTGTTGTTCTGCTGCGGTGGGACCAAGAAGCCGACCTTTCGTTTTCGATAAAGTCAACAAAACTCCATTAAGAACAAATGAGATAAATATTTGAAGCATCATAAATATTGCGTTTCTTCATTAATCATTATTTATGAGTGGTGAGAGTGAAACACACAACCTGATTATTGGTTAAATTTGTTACTGCTTTTGAGTATTGATTGAGGATTACATTTTTCTTCTGCTGCGCACGCGGGGAAGCACAAAAGAGACTTTTGAGTTGAGTCCTGCTTGTTGATACGGGAAAGCAAGTAATTACATAACAACTTGTTTTACAGCTTTGACGGTTGAAGGTGGAGATATTATTGCATTTGGTAAGAAGGACAAGATTTTGGGAGACATTAGATTTTTGTCCCTCGGCACCTGCCCGGACGCAGTAGGAGCTTTTGCTTTTTGGCATTTTTTGGGTAACCCAAATGTGATAATGTTATAATAGTGTGGTCGTATTATGTATTTACATATGTTTAGTTCTCAGAAGTTGTAGTTGGGTTGGCGTATTCGGGTGATTAGTGGTGGTGATTGACCAAGCATTTATAAATTTGAAATTTAATCGAGGCTTTTTACTGGCATTTGTTTTAGTCTACTTAATCAATGACTAGGGGAGGAGAAATTCTTCAGCGTCAGGAATTTCAGCGACGAGCGTCAACCAAAAAATCATCGAGCGATTTCCCAAATTTGGGAGCTGAGTCGGCTGAAGTAGTGCAGTATTGTTGGTCATCTTGAACTTTAATTGGGTAATTAGTACTCAACATGAGCCTGGGCTTTTTTTGAGAGCAAGGGTCAATAGCACAGAACACATAATCAACTTCCTTCCTCCAAGGTCAATAGCGATTTAGAGTTGAGTGCTGTGTTATTTGTTACTAATTACTATCATGTATGTTTTCAATTTTGTCGCAGGAATCATGGATGTTGCCGCCAAATCGACTGAAGTTTCTTCAGACGGCAGAGTACCAGGTTGGGTAAATCGTCCTATATTCATGCGAGATCCTTCTGGATGGAAAAAATTGAGAGATCCAGAGTACTACATTGGTCAGTCTGCGACCCTTTCAGAAGACCCGATTAATTCTAATGAAAGAGTTAACTTGATTGAACTGTGTGGTGGGGACAAAGCAAAGTCTGAGAACTCAATTGACCGGAGTAAGATCGTGCCTGTTGACACTCGGCCTCGGCAAGCGAACGGACTGTTATTGAACAATTGTATTGTTCCGACTTTCACTCGTGAAGTTGTGACATCACCAAATCGAGTAGATGTTGAAGACGATGTTGACATGTGTGTTGTGCCTAAACTTGGCCCAGCCAAGGTGAATCGTCATCGTCGTAAGGAAAGGTAAGTTTCAAGGGTTGTTTACGACGTTAGTAGTAGCATTGAAAATTCCCCACTTCTCACGGTCAAGGCTATTTTGAATCATTGACATTTTAGACCACATCAGAAGCAGTCAAGTTCGGTGACTACTGAAGATCAGAATAAAACAATGAAGCGCCGCATTGTTCCAGCTCTAACAAACGAAAGTGACGATGATGTTGTTATTGTGGGTGAGGTCAAGCGTTCGGGTATGACTATCGGGCCAACGGCTCCGCGTCTATCGCACGAATGGATTCGGCCAAAAAGAGTGTAATTTTAACTTTAAACTGATAATGTCTGGTAACAAAAATCAATAACTGTATATTTAGTAAATAACTTTTAATCTTTTAATATTTAGAGAGCGACAGAAGCAAGCAAAGTCGACGATCACCGAGAGTCGCAACAAAGTAAAGAACCAGAATGAGCCTCCCGTTCCAGTTCAAACAAACTTGATGTTGACCCCACCAGCTGCTAATGAAGGCTATGTTTACTTTCCATACAAATGAACTATAACTAAGTGGTATGAAGAGAGTAATACAATACTACTGTAGGTGTTTTGAATGAATTTTTATTTTTAATTGAGATTGAAAAACTATAGATCAATTAAATAGCACTGCTTGCATAGCGACGTATGTTAATTATTAGATCACTGAAATGTAAGAGATTAATAGGAATTTATGCTGGACCAATATAATATATTATATATATTATATAAATATATTATTATTATATTTAGCTTACTTAGTTTATAACGCTGTTTGTAGCTTACCTCTCTGACATCCTCTGTCGTTGAGAGTATGTAGTAAACGTCGTCACTGTCACTACAAAGTGTACGCTCCGCCGGAAAATTTGTACAGTAGCCTTGAGATGTCTCCCTTCTCCACTTTGTGAGTTGGCGAGAACGCGTACGTTGGTACAACAGAATGTATTTGATACGAGATGTATTTTATTTAGCATTGTAGCCTCAACAAATGTAATAGAGCTTATTTATAAATTACTGTCGTGTATGACAAAGATGCATGCATATTGGAGGAAAACTTTTTTATAGTCTTCTTATGTAATTGTATTTTAACATTGTTTATATTATAAATTTATAATAAAGGTGTACTGTCGTTCGTTGTTTAATTACTCATGTTGAGTTTTTTTCTCATCACACTAACAATTAACAAATAAATGTATTTAAGCTCGTAGACACCATTATTCTTCGATTCGATTAGCACCTATAGCACTTTTTCGCAAGATCCTCTGCAATTTGGCGGAGTTCTGTTTCCAGCCGAAGGAGTTCATCGGTTTTTGTTTCCGCCATATCAAATAATATGGAATGTCTTTTAAGCAGGAGCTCCTTTTCGTGTTGGAGTTTTTCATTAAAGTGGCGCAAATGGAAGAGTTTGCAGTTGTCATTTTTCTCTGAACCTGTGTATTAGTACCTATGCATAAATGCAATATGCAATCAATGACCTTAAAATTAGTGTTTTATGATTTCATGCTTTCACCTGTACACCAATCCCCGTTTGGCATTAGCGAGGAAACGAATCCTCCCAAGTTAAGCCTGATGTTTCTTAGCTCGTGTTTTGGCTTTTCCTCGCGTGTCCTTGAGTGGGGTAATCCTAATTTACGTGGAGGAATCTTCACCTTCGGTAACGATTTGCTCGACTTTCGATAATTTAAACCGAAAGGCATCATTCCGGTTAAAATTTCAAAATTACAGAATATTATTATGCGGGAGTAGCTTTTTCGTTTGTTTTATGACTAGGAGCAGCAGCAAAATAAACTTCCAAGTTTTCTTCAGTCTTCAGCCTGTCGGTGTCAAAAAGACTGTGTAACCGTAACCAAAGTGTAAACGTCCGAATAATTGACTGAAAGCAAAATCATAAGAACTCCTTCTATGGACAGCGGAACTGCTTGCTTGCGATTCTATATTATATTTACTCATCTGCGCCAATAGTATTTCAGGATTTCCACAATTTCCGATAAGTACACCTCAGTAATTTTACTCGTGTATTTAGCCATGTGGCACCATGAACGGATTAACAATGGGTGTCCCCAATGGAGGACCCATAGGAACAGTCATTGGAACATGTCCTTGAGGTCCAGGAAATGTCATTCCTGGCATTGGTGGTACAAACGCCGGTGGGCCATTCATTGCAGGAGGTGGAATATTCATATTCGTTTGCTGACCTACTTTATCCCCAGATTGCATTTGATGCCCCTTTCCGGATGACGAGGAAGACACCCAACTCGAGTCTGAAGAGTGGGACGAACTCTCGCTGAAGTACTGTACTTGGCTGGACGATGAATTTTTCATGTCGACGAATACGGCGGAAGCTTGCGAGGCGTTTTGCCATTGCTGTATATTGTAAAAGGAAATTTCAAAGTAGCTAAAGGAGGCGCTCATAATTCCTAAAATGGGATTTAAAAAATCTTCTGATTGAGTTTGCCGAAATAAGGTGTCGTAATAATCCTATCTTAGTATATGACTTCAGTTTTACGTGTTTCTAAGAAATAAGACCCATCCATCCAACTGCAATTACGTATTCCACAACATTCAAGAAACGGTTGGACCTGAGGAAGGGCTGGTTTTCCGTTCGAATGTTGTGGAACAGGATGTCGACGGAAAGGATAGCTTATCCACACACGAAATCTTCGGACACTTGCTCGACTTTGTTGCTTTTCCTTTCAATGTCAAAATTTCAGTGGCTTCCGTTGCAATTTTACCTTTGCTCTTCACTGTGATTTACCAAAGAATATAATTTAGAACAATCGGTGCATTTAATTACCGAGTAATTTGTATTATTTCGTATAAGCATTTTTCAGTGTTATACCATAATGAGTGCGGTGAAATCCATTTGCTTCCATGCAGTGCAACAAAGTGCAACCCGCTTCTTTTGTCGGGAATGTACTTTTTAGCCTCAGCAGAGTTGTCGAGATAGCACATTCCTAAATCTCTCATTTCTGGACAAATGCTCTCTGTCGAATTATTTCCTGTCCATATTTACATAAAAATCTTCGATTAGGTATTTCTGTTCTCTGATCAAAGCTTTTCAACACAATGGTCAAGTTTCTAAAATTCTACCGATCGTTTTTTATTTTGGATTAATAAAACTTCTCAACTAATTGAGGAGGCGATTACCTTTACTTTCTTTTTGTTTCGTTTTACCGGATTCTTCCCCAGTTGTGATACTATGCACTTGAATTGAGTCACTTTCCGAAGTCTTGTCATCTTTCTCTGTTCCTTTTCTTGCGTTGCTTGAGCTCATGTTCCTCCCAAATTTTCTTTTGCTCGTCTCTTCAACCTTGCTTTCATCAGCGTCACTATCGTCTGCATCCGACTTTCCTCTAATCGTAATCTTCTCATCTCTCCTGTTTTGTTGGCTTTTCTTGTTAACTCCTTTTCTTTGTGAACTGGAACTACTACTACTACTTATAGTAATTTCCAAGCTTTCACCATTGGTCCTACTTTCACTACCGGCAGACTTCTTTGTTGAGGACACTCCCTGATCCCTTTGAGTTTTTTGCTTATCGTCTTGTTTCCCTGAACGAGTACCTGCACCACCTTTGCCTGATTTTCCGTTTTTCACTCTTTGTGAACCTCCTTCCCCTACAGAATCTTCGTCTGGCGTACTTTCATCGGCTATCTCTTCCTCTGACAGGATTTCCTTGTAAATGTACCGGTGTCCTTTCATCTCTAAATAGTGGAAGAGAAAGCGTGACGGTGGTGAAAGTTAGCTGCATGGTAAGCTTCTTAACGTGGATTTTAATAGCCGTACTGATTTGTATACTCAAGCATAGGAATACCGTTAATTTGAAAGATTTGAAAGGTCTTTTGAGTAGATGTGATCTGACAATCCCAAATCGGACAGCAATCCCGTAATTTTCCCAACCGCTTAGCTATGAGAGATTTCCGGGTTCGTTTCGCGCACGTTGCATCAGAGAGAGTTGGTTTCGACCCGCATTCAAAGTTCTTGCAGTTGCTTTGAAATAGAAGCTGCAGGTTTACGTCCCTGGCTCAGAGCTACAAATCACATTCATCAACTATTTTAAAGAATTTACTGTAATGGATTAATTTGTTTGATTAAGGTGTACCGAAAGACAGGTAGGACAGTTCCTCAAAATCAGTACAGTTGTAAACTGGGCAGCAGTTAACTTTCTCCTTGGCGTACTCTGCCACAACTTTATTTCGATCTGTTTCAACCACACAAGCATCCGAGTCCTGTCGTTTCACTGGAGGGCATGAGATCTTTTTACAGTCCTCAGTGGAAGTGGGGTTGGCCCCTTAATGCATTAAACATAAAAAAAACGTACATTTTTCAAAGATAGTCTTCTTGCATAAACAGCAAAATGTAGGTTTTACGTATGCTCTCATGCCATGTCATTTATCATCAATCTCCAGAGTGCACTTAATTGGCAACCCTACCAGCAGACTTCATTGAACGCCCGGCCACGACAGCCTTGCCACTTTCTTCCGTACTGTCGTCATTTGGCAACTCTCCGTCGATAAGCACTTCGTTGTAGGTGTATTCTTGGGACTTCATTTCTGCAAATATGAAATGACCCTATATGTATAAAAACTTTCTCACTTTCGGAAGGTGTACATATTTTAACAGATTTGAGGATGCTTCCACTAACGGTAAACTTGAAAAACCAGGTTATCTGTTTTATTGGTGCAAACCCAGGTTGGGCAGCAGCTTCCAACCTTGCCAAGCCCGGCCGCGATGAATGATGGTTCTTGTCCAAATACTTCACACTTCGCATTTACAAATGACGGTCGAACTCCACATTCAAAACCGCTGCATAAATCGGCACCACTTTCACTGCTTTCTTCCTTTGGTCTGGTGCCTTCCTCAAAAGCTTAGAACAGATCAAGACGATACGGCAATAAATTTTGACTTGACAAAGCTCAAAACTGAAGGTTTGTTCAAAAGATTACAATAGGAGAGCTTGCTAAACCCCGAGGTATCCTTGCAATTGTAAGCGGGACAACAATCAATTCTATCCTTGGCAAACTGGGTCAGAATTGGAATAGGTCTTTTTCTAACAGAACAGGCATCCGACTCTCCTTTCTCAGCATCCAGGCAAGTAACACTTTGGCATTGCTGTCGTTGTTGTCTTGTGGCAGGCACTAAAACCGGGGAAGGAGTGATAATCATAACAATCTCATCGACTAGTAATCATGTATTGCAATTTCTGCTATAACTTTAAAATAAATTTGAGTCACCATATCCTAACCTTTATCAACATCCAACTTAACCGTAGAGTAGTGCCAAAATGAATTTCCAATTATTTCTAAATCATTAATGTCAATTTTTAAAAAAAATGTCTGCTAGTCTCTTTAGTGTGTGGTTTACACAATTAGTTGCTAAAAATGTCCCATATAGCCATTTACCGTACACCAAGTAGACCGACTTGTCCGAATTTGTGCATTGCCAAAGGTTTGGGCAACATGTATGAAGCTGATCGAGGTGTTCAATTTCTGAAGGTTCTAACTTTCCTTTGATTGGAACTTCGACACACTTGGATTTATCAAGCTGGGTAGGCTTCTTCGCACAGGTAATCTGGGCACACTTGTCTCTCTTGGAACTCTTATTAAGCGCTGTCATTTCGGAGGATATGCTACCCCCACTGACAACTATTCAACCGAATATTTTGTGAAAGCATACATACATGAAGCTACAAATAAACATAAATTATAAATTTGCTTGACACTTACGGAAAATACGAGAAGACGTTTTACTTTTTGCCTCACAGTGCATTGTGGGGCAGCATTGTGTGTAGCTTTTATGCAGCAGTTGAAACTGCGGATCAGGCTCCAGGTCAATGTGGCACGCCATTGATGATGGTGTGTGAATAGGACAAGATACGTTTTTGCATCGCGTGCGACTTTCTGCGGGCCCCCTAACTTCCATAAACAGAGCGGTTGATTTTTTACTCAATATTTTCGTTTCACTGCCAGTCATTCCTGAAATGTATTTTTTTCATTAACGCCTTCGTGTATACGGTCATTAAAACACAATGAGACTCAACAACTTCAATTAAGAAAATGGGGCTTATTGGCATGCCTAAAAACAGAATTCCTGATGTTGACTCATCTCTACAGAGCCAAGCCGGGCAACAGTCTTTCAGCGGTCCAAGCTGCTTTATAATTTTGGGATTTTTCACAGTCGTCCTTGTACAGTTGTAACCATCAGGCGGACTAGTGCATTGCACAGTGTCACACTTCCCTGACTTCTCGACCTTTAGTTGATTTCGTCCTGACTTTACTGGCTTTTCCCCAGCCCCAAATGTGGTGGAAGGGACGACAATGATCACACAAACCACACAAAATGTTACCCTGCACAAATTGACGAACATTTTCCCCCAAATTCATTTATTGGGAGAAGAACCGAGGTTATATATGTTTTCCAGATTGACAGCACATAGGCGTTGGGAACCTTTTTACAATGCTTTGGGGAAAACAATAAAACGTTTTACGGTAATGTGGATTTTATTGGGCTGATTTCCTCCCGATTTTATTACTTTGTTATAGCTATTCATGCAGAGTATATTATTCTCTTCCATAAATCACGAGTTTACGTTTAGTTCGACAATGGTTCCACTAGAGGCAGCCAAACATTGTACACGCATAGTATGGGGATTATCATGTGTATTGCCCAAAGGATGAAAACTGAAGGAAGATCAATGAATCTTAAATTTTTAAATAATGAAGTTCCAAGTCACTATTATTATAAAAATCACAATTATAAAATTGCTGACACAAAGTGAACACCAAACGATTTAGCCAAACAAGTTGCCAAACCAGCCCTTTTTCTTTTCGTTCTTCTTGTCTTCCTTCTTGTCTTCCTTTTTGTCTTCAACCGTCGCGTCTTCTGCCTTGTCTCCCTTTTTGTCATCGCTTGCCTTTGTTGCATTAGCGCTAGATCCTTTGAACAGATTTTTGAACCACGTACCAAATCCTGGTTTCTTTTCAACGGGAGGAGTTTCTGTAAAGTCATTTATATTAATTGTAACTCATTGTTGATATATACAAACAAGATATTTTGTCTTACCAGCTTTCGTAGCTGACTCTGTTGTAGACTCTGGCAGAGTGTCATTAGATGCTACAGGAGTAATTCCGGTTACTGTCATTTCAGCATGAAACCAAAAGTCTGGCGCTGTCATACGAAGTTCAAAAATGTCTGCGGACGCATTCTGCTTTGAGCATTTCCACACAGGACAACAATACTTCCACTGGCCCAGTCCGTTGAAGACGTTGTGCTCGTGGTAGCTTTCATTTTGCTTCGACTTGAACTCACAAGTGTACTCAGGAACCGAGGGAGGCGAGCCACACAGAACGCTTTCACACTTTGGACTTTCATCGCTTTTTGGTATTATGCCACCCGTAATGCCTAGAATTTTAGGAGAAAGCATTACAGGCATGTAGTCCTTGAAATCGGGCAATGGATGGCGTGTTTCACCATTTACCGTAAATTAGTTCTGCGACAGAGTCATTGTTTCGATTGCAAACGTGGACAGGACAGCATTTCGCGTATTCACCCAGAATATCTGCACCTGCAGGTACCGTGCCTTTTGGGGCAAGTATGCATGTCCCTTCTTTTGTTTCAACAGGTGGGCATGTAATGTCCTTACAATTCGGCGGCCCGGTTGCATCTATTTTTTAGGAAATCACTGGATTTTAGTTTTTGACACAATATAATTTTTAACACTGACAATGTTTGGTTACTTGTTGGAAATTTTGCGAATAGTATCCAGCCATTTGCTCCACTGGTCTCTGTAAACCGTACGTTTTCAGATATTGTATATGGCTAACAAAACCCTTTCCGGAGTAGGGAATTTTGAAGCTTTGATGTATTTACCATAAATTGTTTTTGGGTTGCTCCCATCTTTCTCACATTCCCAAGCGGAACAACAATTCGTCTCATTCTCTGGAATTCCGGTGGACAAGTGGACGTGGGAAAAGGGTTTATCTTTGCACACGTTCCCGTCAGCTTCAGCAGGTTTAATGCTGCAGTTCCGATTGGAGCATTCAGTTTTGTCGGAAGGCTGCAATGTACTCAAATCCTTTCCAATGTTGTTTGGAGCTGTGATGGCTACATACAGATATTGGGATAAAGTGAGACTAAACAGCTTAAAAACAGTATATGAAATTGTTTTATTAAATTTTACCAAAGTGGGTTTGCCAGGTGCCGTTTGTATCCAGACAGGACATGGAAGAGCAGCATCCTTCGAATCCTTCTATCATTGTTTCCGACTCCGCATCAATGTCCAAATCGATTTTACAAGTTTGCAACTCTAATGAAGGTATGCTGTTAGGGCATGTTGAGTTCTCACACACTTCCGGCACTGACTTGGGACGACCCAGTGGCAACTCATTTGCCCGAATGGTGCTGATTCCTAAAACGATTTAAGTTTACCTCAACACTTTCTCTCTTTTGCAAAAATGCAGTGTGTGGAATCGGGATATTTAGCTTGATCGGGTCAGAGAACCAAAATTGAAAGTGACGAACCATCCAGTGAAATGGGCTTATTGGATTTTGTACACGACCACGTTGGACAACATTCCAAAAGGGCCTTGTACGCCTCAGTGACTTTCACGCCTGAAGTACTCCCCTTCTTACATTTATAACCACTTGGGGGACCCGAACATGTAATTGTATCACATACAGATGAAGGTTTACTGGCGACAGTACTACTTTCAGGAGTAGAGTTGTCATCTCCATGTGATGATTCGATGACAAAGCAAAGCAGGCACAAAAATGTCAATCTCACTTGTGGTCTCATCTTGACAACTGCCCACTTTTACAACAAAAAAACTGCCTTTAGTTATGTGAATTCAAATTCTAACACCGGTATCAGTGTCACATTTGTGATTAGTGTGAATGGTTGACTTTGAGTTATTATTATCGGTATTTTTCCTTCAATCCATACGCTCTTGCTAATTACCAGACATAACGCAGTTTTACAGGCATTCACAAATAAGTACCGAATGAGTTTAATAAACTCCTGGTAATGATATATTGAGTGTACCGGAAATGACAACATAGAATGAGTAATTACCTGACCTTGAGAGGCCATATAAAAAGCAGTTTGTAACAAAATTGATGGAGAAACCGTTTCCTGTTTGTTTCTGAGGTATTAAAATGAGTACCTAACATTTTGGTATCCAAAACAATTCCAGAAAAATAAAGTCGCTACTAGATGATTAGCGAAAAAACACATTGCCATCTACATTGATTCAAACTAAATTACGAATCGAGTTTTATTTGATTTTCTAAAGAGTTATTGTTAATTCTATTCACTGTGAAGACACAGTTTACCCAAAGAAATTTTGAAATCCTGGCATCATGAACCCCGGAGGTTGTTGAGGATTGCCACGAGGTGGTTGTTGAGGATTGCCACGCGGTGGCTGCTGAGGATTGCCACGCGGCGGCTGCTGAGGATTCCCAGGTGGAGGGATGAACGCAGCCCACTTGGATTCTGCTGTGTCATTTTTCGACTGAGCGTAATACTGCGTGTTGGACTGGCTTGATCCTTTGGTTTGACCAAACATGACGGCACCATGTGGACCCTGCATTTTCCAACTCGACGTTTCTGGCTGCCCTGACTTTTTACCTGCCTCCTTTCCTGACTCTTTTCCTGACTCCTTCTCCGACTCATTCTCTGTCTCCTTCTCCGATTCATTCTCTGACTCCTGCTCGGACTGCTTTGCTTTCTTTTTCGAGGACCCCTTGGTCGACCCCTTTCCTGACTTTTGTTTGGAGCCTTCTGAGACCTTTTTCGTGGTCGTCTTCGATTGTGTCTTTTTCACCGTAATAGTGTCCTTTTCAGTTTTGTCTTCCTGCTCTGATGCACCCGGAGGAACTGTAACGTCTTCCTCTTCGGCACTCTCTTGAGTTTCCACACTCGAACTAGCCACCACCTCTTCTGTCTCTGGCTTTGGTTTTTGCCCTGCAGGTGCCATTTCATGACATTTTATAACTCAAACGGAATATTTTTTTTTTAAATTTCCTGCATACATCTTCAAATAATAATGACTGGACCTTTGCGAGGTTTCTCCTTTTTGGGTGTGGCGCTCAAAACACTGCACACCAACAGTGAGATCAGGAGGAGCTTCCCTAAAGTTGTCCACATTGTGATAGGTAACTCCAACCTCTTGAAATTTACTTCCGTCCTACGTCCTTATTTTTCTTGTGATGATGGAGCCCCCACAATGCTTAGAGTTCACAACTGCCTCGTCTGGAACGACACGGTTCCTACCTTACTAGTCAACGCCCATGAAACACATTATCGTTACCTATTGTTTCTTAAATGAGTGCAGACTGCGGCTCAAGAAATTCTCACAGAGACAAAGTAATAGCAGAGCGGAGTTTATGAGTCATAAATTGGATAAATGTCAATCATGTTTAAGCTAACGCGAACGCATACTCTTCAATTTTATTGGTTATTCTTAATGCGCATAATTTCCTCTTTAGTAAATCACAGCAGAAACTGTACGCATGGAGTGACCTCACGCGCCTCGTTTATGTGTAATGCCCTCCCTAAATCAGTCATGCTTGAAGTATGACGTAATGTACGTATGATCTCATAGTACATTGTAAAAATCGAACTGCAATATCATACGAACGATTCATTCACAGTTTAGTTATCTAGAAATTTCATTCAACGTTTTATCGGTGATAGAAAGGCTTGATTAATTACATTGAATTTGTTCTTGTATTTTGGCAATTTTGCATTTGTTGCTCCCTACGGAACAAGATGTGGGCTACTACGAACGTATTAGTGTTTTTGTTCTATCTTGTGAATCTGTGGCTTTTACCAATCACTTGCCTCGACTTGGGTGGCGCAACATCGTCACTTACAGGAGCAGCAAGTTCAACTTTGTCGTCTCCAAACAAATCCGGCGGAGGCAGTAATTGTAAGGGCGTGAAGTGTCAAGATCCCCCCAAAAATTCAGGTTGCAAAGTTATTCCCGAAAGCGACAAGAGTGTGCCCCGGCCTCGGGGAAAGAATGCGGCTTGTTGTCCACTGTGGAAATGCAAGGACAAGAATCAATCATCCGGTTTCTTCACATTCCACGGTAAACCACAACAAGCCACAGAGAATTTTTTCGAATCAAATGATGCTGTGCTGGAGGTATGTATGTGTCCTCTTCATCATGTTTGAGATTTTTGCTGTCATTCAACCCGTTTTCAGGGATCGATGGGGGAGGCACTGAAACAATAAAATATAGCTCAAGTGGATCACCTCTTGGCACCGTTGTTTCCAGCGTGGCAACAGGAACTCATGATGCTGTCGCGGTTGCTACTTCGGATGGAAATGCAGGAAACGTGGATGATCTGATGGCTGAGATGCAAAAAGAGTTTAAAAAGAATGGACTAACGGGCTGAGGGAAAGGAGGAATGTTCATTGTATATAAAGGCTGAAAGACCAATGATTACGCTTTGATGTCAACGTATCAACTAAACGTAGTGAACCGGGGCTCAAGCAAAATGTCTTTCAAACTGTCAAGCAGTGCGTTCTACAAAATACACACCGCATCACAATCATCAGAAATTTCTCTGAATAAAGTTTGTTTTGCTGTGCTCATTGTGTGACCAAGTTACACAAGTTCTCTTATTAGTAATTAGGCGGAAATACAGTAAGTAATTGATTGAAAATCAGCCTTACAATTTTTAATTAGAGTCGACAGCTTGGGCATAACGTTTAGAGGATCATGAGGATCATGAATAATCATGATAATCTGTCGGGTGAGCACTCTTGATTATATTTATGTATAACAGAGAGGCAACTCGTGACAACTTGAAACTTGAGTTTGGTTCTTGTATATTGGGTATACCTTGTTTAAAATATGTTTGGTATATTTTAACATCGTTCAGTGGGTGCGCAGGAACCAAATTTGGTTCCCGGGGAACCATATTTGGTTCCTCGCTGGGAAC
>JAHZMW010001031.1:0-12011 GCA_027743745.1 Alloscopus bannaensis | reverse complement strand
CTGCTGTATAATACAGTTTTTCTCTGGAGCTCTTTGGGTGCTCTTTTGTGTGGAGATCTACGCATTGTAAAAGTTGTTGTTACTAATCTCTTTTTGAGGTTTAGGTGCACTTGGGTGGCTTGCAGAGGAGAAAGAGATGGGTCGGAGAGATAGTTGAGGCGTCACAGCATGAATGCTACTATTCATTTTAAAGGGAAGGAAAAAAGGTATGCATCTCTCTTTTCAAAAAACGAAAGAAAAGATGCGAGAGGTTTAAGAGAGTGACTAGAAATGAACATATATTTTTCCGGACACACACCCATCACCCTTGGCTGTCTAAATGTTTATGTATGCTCAACGCAGATATGCAGGTAATAGTTTCTTCTGCAATAAAGCCACCACCGTGCCGTGATAGCATTAAGCTCTGGTAGAAAAGAAGATACTCCAGACAAAGGAATTTTTTATGATGGAGAATGCGGTGTGGAGCTCAAATATAAAGTGGAAAAATCGTGTTTCGTTAAGCGCAAAGATTTAACCTGGAAAAAATTATGGTTTGAGGTGATGTAAAGTCTCTATGTTTAGCTCACTGCTAAATATTTACTGCATATATCAAGAATATCTTATTTAACACTGAATGAATTTATAAAATTAAGCTACAAATTGAAATACGTCTTTAATTTTTTCATTTTCATCGTGTTCTAAACGTAAATCTTTAATTTAAAAGTTGGTGGTTTTATAAGTTTTTAAACAATCTAGCTTATAACTTCGAATATTGCTTAGATTTAAGCAACGTTTCATTACAATGAAAAACCTGATGACCTAATTACTGAGATTTGGAACGGGGCTTTACATAATTGTTATATTACTTATAAAACGTCTGAAATAATAGACTTTCAATAATTGTGTTTGATTGTTCAGCGATAATAGATAGTCTCGTAAGCTTGTATAACGATCGGGGATATCGGTATTCGAATCATGGACTATGTGCCAATCTCAAGATCTCAAAACCAATTTCGTCAAAAGCCGACATTGCAGCCCTAGCCAAAAACTAGTCACGGTTTTTATTTCTTTGCTTTGACAAAATGGCAGACACTTAAAACCCATAAGTTATATGCCAACAAAATTACGTGAAAGCAAATGGTAGATAGTAATTTGCTGAATTTTCATGCGACAGAAAATTGTGACAGTCCACTGCATAATTGGATCCATCAGCAAAACTCCCGAAATTCAACCTATCATGGGCTACCTCAGATAAAAAATCCAGCATAAAAGTCACAAACAAAAAAGTATAAAACTACCACCGTCGACAAGTGTAATATGGACAGGATGTATGGAATTAGATGATAACAAGGCATGAAGAAAGTTGATACTCTGTAGGTATGCACGCATTAAATCGCGTGCAATTTTGATTTCAATTGCTCCATGTGTAATACACAACAAAAATCTTCGCCGAGCCTCTACAGTTCGAGAAAATGTATGAGCCAACCACATTTCGTAAAGTATGATGAAAATGAGGCAAGTGGCAAGTAATGAATTGATATTATCACAATGGCAGAGCAGGGCACAACATTATATCACCTTTATCTACAACAGTCAGCCAACCGGCAGTAGAGCTATCATCATCATCATCATCATCATGGTTATAGAAAAAAAACAAAGTCAACTTCAGCAATTTTTTCTCCTTTATAGTTTGTCGGCGTTCACACTGCTTTATAGCAATATTGCCCAACTAGTCAGAGCAAGTACAGGAGTGGAATACGTAAGTAGCAGTAAGCTGTTCTACTTCCAAAAATACTCCCATCCACATTTTTTTTACTAAGAGTGAATGCTCTGACATGTTTCTTCCAGTATAAAATTCCTAGCCAGAGTGGCTTGGCACACAGGATATTTTTGCGAGAGAGACGAGAAAATTGTAGAGTGAGTTTTGAAGTAGACTGCGATAATAGTCGTAATAAAACCATTAGCTTGGCATATCACTTGGAACGGCGTGTCCCGTCATGGTATGTATGAATGAGTGAGAGAGAAACGGGAAGTCAAGACAAATTGGAGGATTATAATAATAGTCTGAAGTAGGCACGTCCAATGTCATACTTCTCAAAGTGTGTTCTTTGCATGTTAGTTCAGTATACCGGAGCTCTCCGACATTGATGGGAATAGGTAGAGAAAAAATCCACTTTTTTAAGTAGAGACTAGAGCTCCATTACGAAAGTTTGGGGATACTACTTTTTTACGATTAGTTGACTATGTGTGTAATGTAGTTACAAGCTTAATTTATGTCTCCTTTCCTCAAATACAATTTTCAACGTCAGCAACACCAGTAAAAAAACTCTCTGCATGAACATAAAAGTGAGAGAATTGTCTGTCAAAAAAGGCAAGCCAAAAAAGTGAGCCAAAGAACGGTTGACGGGAAGGCAATTCAATTCCCGAAATAAAATGGTAGCAAAAGCTCTGCCTTATAATCACCCATTATATCCCATAAAGGAAAAAGTTATTACGCTTTCCCCGCCTATGGTCGTTTGTAATCGTTTGTAATATCAATTTTGCATCTGGAAATTTCGGTTACTCATGTACCAGAGAAGTCTTACCTCAAAGTAACAATAAAGTGAGTGGAAAAAAGGATCAAAGCTAGTTTTTAGTGTTATTGGCCAATCTAAATATTTTTTTTGCGTATACAATATACAATGCTGAAAAATCGGAGTGAAATGCAGGTTACAAAAGCTGGGCTTTTGTTTGCGGTATCGGAAACTTAATCAATTACAGCCCTCTGTCTGGACTGCAATCATTGTACTTTTATTTTCTTGTATGGTTTTTGATTAATGTGTGAATCAACATGAGTGGATACTTCATATGCAAGCCTTGTTTCATACGCGTCAGATTGCTCAAGATAGGCAACAATTAAGCTTGTAATTTTTTCTCTCCGTTTTCTCCACAATTTTGGTGGAAGTGTTTTTTGGAGACCAAAGAAGAGGGAAAAAAGAAACTAAAAATAGTAATTACAGACACCTCATTTACATATGATCTCACTGTAGATAACCCCGCGAGTAATTAATGGGATTTGGGAGCAAGAACAACGTGTTTTTATACTAGAACCCCCGTTTTTACACACGGTGTAAATTTTCAAGCGTCTTATTGAAAAAGTTAGCGAAGAGGTTATTGCAAACATGACAATGAACATTTTTATTTCACGTTTTTCACTTCACAATAGCCACGTGTACAAGACCCTCCATTGTTTCAGCTGCACTATTACTTTTAATGATTTGTACTAATACGAGATTGAATAGATGGTTGAATCAGATTAGAAATTGATAACGGGTAACATTAGCGCAGAGAAGGAATTTCCTCAAAGTACACGGTACAACTGTGCCAACTCGAAAGAATATACCAAATCTGAAGTTAGATCATTATTTTAAATCTCAATACGATTTTTGGATAGGGAGAAAGAAACCACTTTCCACAACTTTTTATTAGGAGGGTGTTGATGTTAAGGAATAATTTAGCCTATGAAATGGCTGTATTATTCATGTGCACATGTGTGTATATGACTAGTGACTCTGAAAAAGTCATTTGAGCTCAATGAGTACACAGAATGCTAATGAACTGCGATACAACGTTGTTATAGCCGTGTGCGCGCACACTGCATAATACATTTTGTACATGACTGGATACAAAACTTAATAGAAACATTTTTATAACTGAAATATAGCCATTTTATATACTGCTGTAGAATGAAGGGATCTACTGCTGGTAGTGAACTGGGTTTTGGTGATTTAATTAACTTTAGTCAAGATAAACCATTCCTTTCCTCCACGGAGGAAATTCCCAGGGGAGATTTTAGTTCCAGATTATTTACTCTTATGAACTACTTCCAAAGGGAGCGGGAATATAGATGAAATGTGCATTCCACTTCTCAACTTGAATTTGATACTCCAAATGATCCCAATTACCCCTTAATTACCCTTGGGGACTTAATTGGAAAAAAATGACCAACATCCAGTCAAAATTGCGGCATTGCATCTAGCTGTTATTAGTGTGGTGGCCAAGTTTACATTCACTTTGTTCCACACGACTATACATATTTGAAGCGACTTCCACTGAAACACTTTTGTGGTCATCATCATATCCTCATCTGGCTTCATTCTCGTATCTGTCATATCATTACTTTAGGGTCGCGCTGTGAAGTAGAGTTTGGATTTGGAGAATCACAAACAGAGAAAAAGACTCGGAGAGAGAACAGACGGGCTGACAATGAGTGAAGTTTGTGAAAGGCTCACTCTACAATTAGGACCCATTATCAGTTGCCCTGTGGCCCTGAAAAAAAACTATGGTGGATACACAAAATACGCAATGAATAAGAAAAAAAAAGACGATGATGATGCTCTCATTTTTTTACTCTCCGCGTTTGCTATTCGTCTCTTGGTTGAAGTGCACAAATGTGAAAACTTTTTTTGTTTCCCTACTACTATAATATGTAGTCATCAAAGGAAAAGAATCCATATGTGTTTGCTATTCGTCTCTTGGTTGAAGTGCACAAATGTGAAAACTTTTTTTGTTTCCCTACTACTATAATATGTAGTCATCAAAGGAAAAGAATCCATATGCCCAAAAATCATCTTGGAGTAAATTACACTCACAACGCACATTTCCCTCTTCCTTCCCCCACAAAAGTTTTGAATGCGCGACGTATCCTTAAAACTTAATTCGACTCACTTTTTTTGCCTGGTACGACCATATACCGTATCATCAGCAATGTGTATTACCCTGGCACACAAATGATGAAAACCATGATTGTCGATTGCTCCACCGCTGACACTACAATTTTCAACATTTTCCTCCATCTGTGCGAGCATGGACACAATCATCTCATCATATAGTCGTCAATCGTGTTTTTCTCGTTCACAATGAACATATAGCTCACTAATGGCGGGGAGAGAGCACACTTTAATCACTCACTCGCCTCCCTTGGGTCGTCATGCTTTGAGTTTCCAGTGAAGGGAAAATCTGTGAAATCCTCCACCATGTCTTCTCTGTTTCGGGGATGAATGTGATGATGACGATGCACACTGTAACGACGCTGCGTGTGAGCCTATAAAATATTGCTTTTGTTCCAGGTAGAAAAAGGGGGTTGCTTTTGCTTTCCTGTGAACAACATTACATTTCCCTAATCAAAGGCCGCTGCTACAGACAGAGCGAGGCTCGACGTACCACCACCGGTGTGGTGATGATGGTGAGTTGGCCATTTTCAATGAAAACTTGCCTCAAGGGATATCTTTCCTAAATGTGTACCAAATGAGAGTGCATCCATATATTATGAAGCTTGTACTTATGTGAAATGTAAAGTTTAGTTTTAAAATGCCAGCGAAGATGAAAAAAAAATATTAAAAAATGTAAAACATTTAGCGTATAGCCTAACAAACGGAACTTGAAGCTTGATTCATATCCTTGAAGCTATAGTGTCCATGTTGTAAAGGCCATCCGATGCGAACCAGCCATTGGAAGGGCTTTATGAAGCGTTTTCCATTAACAAGATCATTAGTTTTCCTTCGTCTGGAAGGGAACGTCAATAATTATACCGTTGTCTGTATGTTGTGAGGATTTGCTTTTTACCTTTGGAGCAGTTGGAATTTTTGAAGTGTAGCTATAAGCCCTTCTGCTTTCCAATTTTCCATGCCTATTATTAGCTGCGACGGGAAAAGGATTTTTGTGTGTATCGAATGAAGAGAGAGACGTACATAAAGTAATGAATTCATTGAAAAACGAGCAGTAAAAGCAAACTAGTGAGATAACGCTTGGCTGTACGTTTTTTATATGGACTTTATCTCCCAGAGATGTTTTCATTTGATATATTGACGCACATTTCCTTTGCTTTTCTAGGAAGTCATGATGATCCTTCTTGTACGCACGTCTGACCGTGTTGCATAGGTCTATCCATATTTCCATCGGTATACTTACCGCAGATATGGATATGCACGGCGATTCCCTGAACTGAACGCTATTACAAATTCAGTTATCATCGTTCAGGATAATTGCATGGCTTGTACTTTACGAATATATTACAACAGAACGCTTACACAAAGGGATAGAAAGGATAGCTCGGACTACTGCAGCAAAGTCAGTAAAAAGATGGACGATTATTGAGAAGACTCCACACAAAAACACCACTGCACCCATCCATAATCATAGTTCCCTTAAAGGATGCCATCAACCATACAATAATTAAACCTGCCCATTCCAAGTTCAGCAATGTTAGACCGTCTTCTCTATAAACCACTTACTTATTCAGCCACTCTAAAAAATATCTTCTGTATTTCTCTTTCTCTCCGAAAGATTATTATTGGAACTCCATCGTGCGTGTATTAAACTGAAAACAGATTGTGTGCTCATCTACAGCAAAAGAGAGGCTTAAATATAGCCATTTAGTTCAAGGATAACTGGAAAAGTTGCTCATATCTTAATAATTGAATCATATATCAAGAGATCAAGTCATGACATACGAAATTATTTATTACTTCATACACTTTTTTTTCTCTTTCTGCGCCCACATCATCTACCATACTCTGTAATAAGCCTTTCCACAATAAAAAGTTAATGGCTCCTTCTCTCTTTCTCGTTCCCTTCCCATAGAGTCATGAAACTCATGAAAAAAATATGAACATGTGGGATGCATCAACATCGTGTGGGTAGAAAAGCACTGCAGTCAACATTTTCAATTCAGTTGTTGCGTGAAGATATCGAATCAAAAGATGGATGTGTGTGAAGTAAAAGAGTTGTGGAAACGCAGGTATTCAAAATACACTGAATATGCAGGTAAAAAAATCAGAATACTATTGTACTCTGGACGATGTAGTGAATGTGTGGAAGGTGGTGGTGGTTTGAGATGTTGTGGTTAGATTTTTTGGACTTGATAAAAAGTAAGATTTTGATTATGGGTTTTCACTGAAAAAATGAATTTATTATCGAGCCTGATATGAGGATGATGAAGAGGTATATTTCGTTTGAAACGTTCATTTTCTCTATGATAATAATGTTGTGATGTGTGTACTCCGCATTTTAGATGAGGGCAAGAGTGTGAAGTAAGAAAAGAGTTTTCACGTGCAGAAACGTGCATGCTATTACAACAACGTAAAAATATTTTAATACAATTGTGCACCTCGAGATGGTTATTATCCCGCCAGGTCTTTGGTGTTGGCTTGCTCTTTTTTCAAATCAAAGAAAAATTGCTGACAGCGAAGAAGAGGAATGAGAGAATTGACTATTTCTTGAGAGCTTATTTATGTAGTGCAAAAAAGTGAGTTTACTTCCAGCAAGAGAGAGGGAGAGAGGAACCAAGCCCAGAAAAGTCATGCTGTGAATCTCTAATGTCGTTAGTCGTCCAGTTTAGGTGAACAGCTAGTGGGAAAGATATTATAGAAAATGTTTGGCAGCATTTTTCTTCACAGATTGGTCTTCGTCGTATTCATGAGCTTCGTCGTGTTTTCAGCCTAAATCAGAGAGAGAGTGAGTGAGCAAGTGAGAGAGTCAATTTAAATTTTTACTAAACCAACTGCCTTGTCATTACGACGTTCCATTTATGTCCGATCCTAACCAAAGTGTAGAGGCAATTTCATCGTCATAGGTGGTCCTTTTTTTTATCGGGATTCTTTAGCTGAAAGGCAGAGAGAGTTTGATGCAGCCATTTTGTATCTTCAGAGTAGAGAAGAACTGCCGAAATTTGTGATAAAAATATTTCTACGTGGAGGTAACAGAGTTTGATGGGATGTGATGGAGGTGCTACTAGAGGTTGTGAAGTCAGTCTTGACTTTTAAAAAATGTATATGTAAAGCATAATCATGACTTTCTCCCTGCCTTAAAAGGTTATTAATAATTACGGTGTTGCATATAGAACTTGGCGCTAGTCCTTTTACTCTTAATTAACTTGATAGTTGCCCATAAAAGTTGAGGAATTGTAAATTAAAGAGTACATGTTGCTGTCTAGCGTTTCCAAGATGTTAATTGCAGTATATTGAATAAGTAAGTCGAGAAAAAGTTAAGTTTGTTGTATGAACTTGTTAAAATTCAATAATTACTCTACTGCATATATTTTGCAATTATAACAGAACATCGTACATGACGAACTGTTTTTTTAATCGTAAGTTCATGCTTTCATGGTAGATCATTTATTTTTGTTTTAATAAATGATTAACTAATCACAAAAGCATGAGAGAATACTCGTCGATAAAGTTTAAAGAGAGCTAATTAAGAAAGGAAGTTGTAGTTAAATATTCAAGTTTGCCCACAATAACTTAACATATTCCTATTAGCTCAGGTAAATTAAGAAACGTTCACCTTGCGTTAAAAGCTCTTATTAGAGGAGCTAAATGCACAACGTCAAAATGCATAACATGTAAGTTAATTCATCTTTGTAGTTTCATTACTATAATTGTCCTAAGGAGAGGTAACAAAAACAAACTCTTTTATGCTAAAGATTCGTCTTCATGAACATCATGAAAGTAGTGCTTTTGCACAAACAGAAATTAACGCAGTTGAGGTAAAAAAGATACTCAGTAATCAAGCCAGTGGCCAGTTAGCAGGGATCTATGCGTTCAATATCCTGTTGAAAAATGTAGTTGCAGCAACAGCATTTTCTTACTATTCGGTGGATGCTTGAAAATACTGTTTTCTCATGGTCTTTATTAAAAATTAGTAACTTCTATGTATTCTAAGCAAATTCATCATAAACTAAAGTACACACTAAGGCATTAGCACTTTGATATATATGAGACTAAAAACTAATATAGTATAAATGTTGTTTCCAAATCTTCTTGTTGACATTGATCTCCCTTAAAATCAAGTAATCTACCTACTTATGTCAACGTATACAATGAGTTTGATAAACTTTTTTCAGTCCCCTAAGCATTCTTCGACAAAGGTTTAAATAACCGCAGCCTACACGAGCAATTAGGCAGGACATTGGAAACTGCTGACATCAGCACAGCAACCAACCTCTAAGTAAAGCTAGTAAAATCTCCCCTAAAAATCAGCTTTCAAATTAACGATCCTTGCGAGCACATTTCCACTCCTCTTGGCAAGAAAATCAAAGGGAACAGCAAAGCTTACACTTTGTTATAAGTGAAAAACCAATAAAACCTGCAATAAAAACTTGATTGTGCACTTTTTTTACCACCACCATATTCATACATCATCATCTTACAAAATTCTCTTTATACGCGCTGCACACAAAGTAATCGTACAAAAAGTGCACATTAACACAAATGAAATATGAAAGATGATAGATGGACGAGCACAACTTGAGTTCGTTTATGGCTTACTGACTACGTCGTTTTTTATACAAAATTCAATATTCCTTTTACCTTGTTATCCAACATATTATATCATTATTTACATTTCCGCTGTCAGTACGTAATACATTTTGTTTAGTAAACGAGTCTACTAAAAGCAAGCGTCGATGCGTGAGCAAAAGACTAACGCAATCGGTTTCGTTTCTCTTTTTTTGTTACAGGCACTTTCGGTTTCGGAACTTGGTTGCGTTAAGAAATTAATTTATTGGTAAAGCGATTTCAGGCAAGGTTCAAGGTGATGCTTTCCTTTACATTTTCAATGTAACATACATACATATAAACAACATATTATTACGACCATAAAACTGCTTTAGCTCTTGAATTTCTGTCCAACCAAAACCTGCCGATAGCCGGTGGATTATGTTTTATCCCCCCAAAAAACCAGCAGACAAATGATGTTGATGTTTGTTGTAATCGTGTATTGGTAGTCTCTATCGGATGACAGGTCCAAAGTAAAACAAATGGAATGTAAATGATTGAGAATTATGATTCTCTGCATGGGTGCGTATGGGATCTACCACACAAGCTTCGGAGAAAATTAGTTGCATTTCTCATTACAAAACGGTTGATCCTCGAGTCGCGTGAGTAAAGTCCATTTTGCTAACCGGGTACACATAGACATGTAAAAATGCGTGCGCTCGTCTTCGTTTTCTCAAAAGGATGAGATTGAAAAATTGTTTTCAAGAAAAATATGTGAGTGATGGAAAGCAGTTCTGTATTTGAAAATGGTAAGTACCTATGTATACTTCTGCAAGACATCTTCTTTGTTATCTACCAATAATTCATAACTCCTGAGAAAATTCAAAATATTTTTGTTTTCGAATTTTATCTTCAGTGTTCGAAGTTGAAATAATGAAAGTTGGCCACGCGGGTCCAGTCATCAAGGACAAAAAAGATGATGACGAGAGTTACAAACAATATCTGTTCTTTATAAAGGTATATATACCTGCATACAATGCATTGAAGGTTCGTGGCATTCGAGATGGATGTAAGACGCGTTTATCAAGTAATTTGTTTGTAAAAATCTGTTCAAATTGTTGCATGTTTGCTGGAAATCCTCCTGCTAAAAAATCCTTTTCTCATCATCATCCATCTCGATAAGTGAGAGACAGATATTATTATGCGATGACGCAGCAATCAGAGTTTGTGATGATAGCTTTAATCGGCAGAGTCCAGGAAGGAAACTGGAATGATGTGGTGTCTGCACGATTAGGATTGCACACTGAATCATGTGAGAACGAGATTGAAAATGTAGCCAATTACTAAAATACGACCATATTACCAGTATGAAAATGGGATACATTTTGTGCACTTACAAATATACAAAATATTGTTTCATGCTAAGGAAGGAAATCAAGGAACAATATTATTCTTTTGTTGATCAAATATAATAGCCCTCTTTAGTATTTTTGGAAAAATAAAAAACACTGGCACCAGCCCCACCAACGCACCGCCATGTGGCTTATACACATCACATCCCCTGCTCCACGAGATATTACGATTACTCAGTTTACCGGCGACCTTCTTTGGTGAGATAAAATGCTTTTTCCTGGTTGGTTGATCTAAAAATGTCCTGAGTTGGTTGAGATGGAGTGCAATATGTAGTTAGTTTGTATTACGCTTGAAATGTTAGCCAAAGAGAAATGAAGACAGAGAGAACACATTTAAAACAAGCCACGATAAATGTAATGTATCAAAAAGGAGAAAACTGCATTTTGATGACTTCTACTGAGAGAACCTGTCTCCTCACTACCCATTACATAATTCACTCAGGCAGGGTCCTTGTCCAGTTTTTTAAAAGAACATTTCTTCTCGGGGAGTCGCGACGAAAATCCAGAATATCAGGCTACATTCCTTAAGATAAGAACATGGCGGCGATTTTTTTTACTTGATCATTTTCCACAGAGGAAGAGAACGACATATTATTATTATCGCTTTGAACAAGTGCAACAAACTGCTGCGTTTTTACTTTTATTGTGGTGGAAGCCATCTTTCTTGACGAGATGTGGGTGAGCTGTTAATACAGGGTGAGAATCTTCTATTTTGGTATTACCTAATGCACTCTACCCGGTGGGCTAACCAGACCGAGATAATGTTCTAGAGCAAACAAAAACGATAAGAGGTGATTTATGCATGGGACAGTCACTGATACTAATAGTGTTTTGCTTTTCTTGATGTAACTCGGCTTTTTTTTGTTTGTACTTCGTTTTTATGTATTTTTGTAGTCAACACTGCGCTTTGTACTCTTTTTTGTCTGAAATAAGTGGATAAAGGGTGCAGGTGTGATGACTGATAACGAAAAACAATGGGACATAAAACGCATGGTAAATGGAGCATTTGCCACGGAACATGTTGAAACAATAAATACCTGGAACTATTACTGGTCCACTCACAGAAGTGATAGCTTTAGTATACCAATAAAATCTACATCGATCGAATAAATACCTAATATTTTTTTTTGTTTTCGCCCCTGAGTTTTGTTAAAATAGGCTTTTAAACAGGTTGTGTGGCACAGCACTGGTCTGGAAAGCGTCTTCTTTAAATATAGAATAATGTTTATCCAAAGCTTTTGCCTACTAATACTACAAACTCTAATCCTGTTACAAACAGTAAAAATTATGTTTTAAAATCACATTGTTAAACTTCATTTAATAATACGCGTGGGAAATAATTTCTAAGCCTAAATATATTTTCGAT
>JAHZMW010001030.1:0-11527 GCA_027743745.1 Alloscopus bannaensis | reverse complement strand
GTTATTTCATGTGGGCAGGTACTCTGCTGTGTATATTCGAGCATGTATTTCACATATGCATTACATTTAAGAACATAAGCAAGTTGACTGAAAATAATGACATTTTCATTTTCTCTCTTCTAGAGTTTCCTCATAGGTCTTGTCGGTGTGTGTGGTGGTGGTTTGAAGAAAATGCGTACTTTTCCTACAATATAATAGTCTCTTTCCTCGCCAGTTTCATTTCTCATGACAGGGCGCGCGGAATGGGGTAAAACCACGGGAAGCATAATGTGATGATAGCTGTCTTGTCGTAATTTTCCTCACAACCACAAAACATAATTTCACTCAATGCTTCAGCTGCTTTTAATTTCCGACGCTGGATCGTTAAAGAATAAATAATGATTTCATCTTGACTCTCTCTCTCCGTTTTGCGAGCATTTTGTTGCTGGAAAGAGTCTGTGATTGTGAGAGTTCTCCTTTAAATATCCCATTCCTGTCTTTACACGCTCCATATGCTCTCTCTCTAGACGACGGAGAGAGAAAGCTGGAAAAAGTTCAATTTTGAGCTGGAGACTCCAAAGTTGAAAGTCTGTGTTGAGAATGAAGGCGGAATATGAGGAAATTGTAGATGATGATGTAGGGTGCGGGGATATTGGTTGTTTTACGTACTCTTTTACTGGGTAAAGTGAGCCAACTTTTCGAAGTCGTAGCGCGAGACTTTCAAGAGTCTGATAAAAATTGGAAATTTGATGAAGGGTCAAAGCATGAACTGAATTTAAGCATTTTCATTCCAATCTTGGATCGAAGAAGCCCTCAATGAACTTCTCGGAGAAGATACATATACGCCACCACCTCCTACATAGTTTCCCATAACGTATTTCCCTTGCTTCTGAAGAAAGAAGGGCAGGGGAAAAGAATTTGAAAATTGTGGATGAAACAAATCTCTTGAGAATTGACTTGTCCTCCACTAAACGAATATCTACTGCAATGAAAAGGTTTTTTCTCCTCGAGCCTTCTACAACTATTTCTTTTTTCTCACGTATGTATTGCTTCACTTTCCCCATTTCTCCGCTTTTGTAGTTATAAACCACCATTGGTGCAGCAGCTTCGTTGGAAAATCGTTTCCCTTCTGCTACACAACTTTTCCACATTTCTCTCTCCTTTCTCTTCTCTGTTTCCAGAAGAAGAAAAAAATTGGTAAAGAGAGACGAAGAAAGAATAATAACGTAATCTGGCAAGTTGGTTGAGCAGAAAATTATATAGATCTTTTTTTTCTCTCAATATATGTTTTGTACACATATACATACACACCGAATCTTTCTTCGTGTGTGGCAAAAGCTTGTATATGTTGCAATGAATGCTAGAGAGATAGGTACATTTCGTTGTGTAGCTTAATGCAATTGTAGGTTTCTCTCTCGTAACTCGTCAAATCCACAGAGAATCTAACTTCGTCTTGTTTTCTCTTCTTTTCTTTACTCCGTCCGCTATTCATTCTCTTTTACTTATTTCCTTTGCTCACAATTTTTTTCTCGAATTTTTTTTCTTCTCCCAATTTTCCAACTTTTCTCTCTCCTTCCTTCAACTTTCTAACACATTCTCGGTTACATGGATCACTTGGCCAGAAACGATGCTTGGGTCTGAAAAAAGTTGGAGAAAATGTAGAGAGAGTGGTGGAGTATGTAACAACCAAGACTGAAACGATATTTGTCCCTTTCCAATCAGAAATGATGGCTCTCATGAGATTTCTTTTTTGAGCGTTTCAAGCGCTTTTTCTCCTTTCTTTCAGTTTCCTATATTTTTCATTTATTTTTTACCAAGAAATATCTCCAGAGTTCGGACACTGGTCTTTCTTATGAGCACAAACAAGGTATAACTCTGATAGAATTGGGAGGTGAAGCTGATGAAAAAAGTTGGGTATGATTATTACCGCCACTCTCTCGTGTGATCGTCGTTGTGTCTACGTCCGAAATGGTCAAGGTGTAGGGAAATGAGTAGAGAGAAAATGGTGTTGAAAGAGTTAGTGGAAGGGGGTTCATTTAGTTTTTGACTTAATTTAATCATGATATCATGCCACCCACAAGACTTGTTGTAATACATATACATATTTATATATAAAGTGTTTGCATGCAAAAGTACGCTTACTTTAGTCTATCATAGTTTTCAATACATATCTTGTATATTCTTTCACATGTGTTCCAATTCACATTCCAAAAACTTTCAGTTAGGCATCTCCATTCGTAAATCTGAATTAGTATGAAATATTCCGAGTGTTTCGCTCTACCCTCTCAACTCTATTTATTACATGTTCAAGTCAACTTATCAGCTTTTCTACCTCTCTCTTACACACGGCTTTAAGAGAAACACGAATCATATACAACTTTAAATCTGAAAAATTATCAAAGAAAATCTTCCAAGAAGAAGGATCACACTGAGGTGTGTTTCTCTCTCTTCTACAATAGGAAAAAAATTCAAGTTAAGAAGCTATTTCAAGGCTATAAATTCAGCTGTCATCCTATTCGAAGGTGAAGCCGAAGCAAAAGGATACATTTTTTGTGTACTTCAGAGGAATACGAAGATACCTGAAACTGGTCTGCCACCTTCAACCTTCGAGCCACACACACCGCATTATTTTGCTTCAGCTTGTTTCGCTTTTTAAAAAAATCACTCTGTAGAATTCAGGAAGGCATTTTGTAAAAGCGTCTTGTGTTGTGAACACTGAAAACTACTTGATTCCATTGGAGGAGAACAAAGCTGCTCATGAGCAGCATGCAAGCACCCATCATCTAATTGAACAAAAAATCATTACATCATGTAATATACTCTAATATATGGGAGGCATCCCATTATGTTCGCTACTAAAAACACACTACCACTCCACTCCGTATATTGCTAACCAATCAGACTCTCGCTGTTTCTCCTACAAGATTTTTTTATTAGTACTATTATCAAGCATCATCACGAGTTTGTAAGCGTATAAAGTGGATGTTGCGACGATTACGTATTTTCATCTCTCTTTCGTCTGAATCTAGACAAGAAGTGATTGTAAATTTTGTCGGCATCTCGAAGCAAAACACTCATCAGCATAGAATGAGGCAGGACTCTAGAAAAAAATCATTTTTCAACACAACACATACTTCTATTTCTTCCATTATTATTATGTATTAATGAGAATCTCTCCTAGACTTTTTTCTAAAGAGTTCCTTCTCCTCACATTGCAACGAAACGATAGTTAATAGAAATGACGGGATATGTATCTCCGCGCACAATTTTTGTCTTCACAAATTGTTTTTTCAAAAATTTATGTTCTCTTGATTTTTAGTCTTACAGACAGAGGGGATACTCTCAGAAAGGGAGATATTTTTCATTTCTCCATAACCAATTATCATCATAATGACTATCATCGCTCATTCCAGTTTGATTTTATATTGCATAGGCTGATTCGAGTTTCGAAACGACGCTCTCTTTCATTCTTGTACTGAAAACTGTGTAACGAGCGAAACACACCCAACAAACTCACTGTGTGTATATGCATCATTAGAGAAGGTTACGGAGGTTCCTCGGGGAGTCAAAGGAATGAGCGAGTAACGCCACGATTCGCCTGGAGGATGAAACGACCATTACTGATATTAGAAAGGAGCATATATCATCATCATCATGAGCAAGAGTGAACTAACAAACAACTGTTCGTGAGCGTGCATCAACTGAATTAAAAAACTACGCTTCAGCCAATTCCTTCTTTTCCTCTGTGTAAATGCTCCACCACGTTTGTGTGCACCTAGATCCGATTGGAGGGTTAACTAGTACTTTATTAAATTATAGGGTTTCCTCCCGTTTTCCACTGGTGCAATAGAATCTCGCTGAGCTGATCTCTGTTTTGCCCGTTTTTGGATTGTTGATGTATAACTAGGCGGAAATATGTTGCTTGTATCAAATTAAGAGTGATTCCCCGTTTCGTGCATATTTGGATGATTATAATGTTGAATGTAAAGGAAATGAATGAAAAACAATGAAATCTTTGACGCACAGGCCTTTCCACATGAATGCGTCATTGTAGGTTGAAATTTCAAAGAAGTATGATTCTGAACAGGTAATTTCACAATGATGCAATTGTCGCAAAGCTTTAAGGGACAGGGTATGCATGTACCTTTCCGTTTGAGTGCATTACATGTGCATTCAACGATAACTACTCATTATGAGCCATTAACATTGAGAAACAAGGGAAACAGAAGGGAACAAAAAATGAATTTTTTCAAGACTATTCACAAGATCTAAAAATCCAAACAAACTAAAGAGGCGCAACAAGATTGTGAAGGAAGAAATGAAAGCTTGAAATTGTAACAAGAATTTGTATAATCATCTAAAAAAACTACACACTTTTAGCAGCGGATAGATGAATTTGTGAAGTGTAGAGAAGGATTGAATGCTTTTGGTATCAACCATTGGCAGCAGGATGCAAAGAATAAATGTTTCTTCAGTTCAAGGAATTCTTGGGATGCTGATTAATAATATACGAGGAAAAACACAATGTTTCCTTTCCTTCAGTCGGTGTCGGTCTTTGTAGTAATCATAGTGTGAGCAGAGATGTGTAGGATGTCGAGACTTCTCTTATCCTTCTTCGGCGTGTGGTGGTGAGATTTGTTAACTTTCTACAAAAATCAGACTGTACTCAACAGCAGCCAGCCGTCGTGAGGTAAGCGTATGGCTCATTTGGTGCAATAACTCATGAAGTGTGGTGTATTCGGTGTATTGTAAGGTAACAAAATATGACGAACATGTACAACAAAAAATGCATCTAGTAATTAGCTAACATACAGGGAAGAAGTCTGGGATATGTATTTTGAAGGGGAGATGGGTTGTAAGAAAATGAGTGGTTGATTGCAATTTATTTTTATGACATCTCTCATTGAGAGTTGGAAGTGTTAGGTACAATCTGTGGAGACTTTGCCAACGCATTCAGAAGAAATGCGTGTGTATTCTTATTATTACAAAGTTTTTGTGAGCATTAACTAGCATCAGACATGTTGAAAGTCGTCTCTTATGCTATAAGAAAAGGGAAATATGTTAAAATTTCAGATTGTAGCAGATAACAAATCTTGTATTGAACAGTAGTGTGTAATCTACGCCAATATTGGTTACTTTAATTATACACATAATTAAAATATCAGAATAGATTTATTGAGGTGGGACCATAAAATGAACCACGGTATTTGAGTATTTGTTACATAATACATGCAACGTTCCGTTCAACTTAAAAATTCACTCTGAATTAATTTCTCTCTTGTTTACTCTGTTATAAGCCCGGTTTAAGCCAACGTCAAAACAGTACATCGCAACAATAACATTCCTCCAAACATGTATAAAATGCAATCTACGCCTGTGTAGAATCATTTTTTGCCATTTCAAGTCTTCAAAACGTGTCTACAAAGCTTTTCTGCGTTTGGCAGGCTAAATTTTGTCATTGAGCCACTTATTATGCATATTGCACGACGACGGTCGAGCCGAGATATTACTTTCTTTTACACGGGGAACACCGCAACGGGGAAGTGTAAACAGCGGTTTTGGATGTGTACTCTATATGTAGACATTCAAAAGTGCATTTGATATGATGATGGCGATGGTAGTAGTGCCATTATCATACGTATTGTGCGTGATGAGAAACTGTGTAAATAGCGGTTTTGGATGTGTACTCTATATGTAGACATTCAAAAGTGCATTTGATATGATGATGGCGATGGTAGTAGTGCCATTATCATACGTATTGTGCGTGATGAGAAACAAGATATTATTTGGATTGGATACTACTTGCTAAAAGTTGCCCCCACTTAGATCTCACATCATATTACATGGATATTACATCTCGTGGTATGGTCTCGGCATAGAGCCCCTGAGTCTGGTCTTATTTTCAAATTCACACATCTCTTTTTCTCTCCCTCTTCGTGCCGTGGCTCAAGGATCAGGCAGACAATGCATATGCAAAGGCTTATTTAATAAACATTGAATAGAAGAGGTTGAAAATGACAATGATGGCAACAATCAAATCAAAGACGATATATACCCTCACTATCTTAATCCCTATCTGAATCTTATGACTGGTTATTATAGCTTGTTAAACTCAATCAGCCGATCAAATCTAATCAAGAGAGTCACAACGAACGGCCAATTTTCATTCATGATTATCATTATTGTCATTATTATTATTATGATTATTGTAATGTCCGCAGGGGTAAAAAGGCTGCGCGCTGTGTCGCTCCGTGTTTGTCTTGAGCGAAGGAGGCTGCTTTGGCGCTGTGTTGTGTGGTCTGTTTGTCGGCTGAAAACACGATGATCGTGCTGGCTTGTTTTGAGAAGTGTGAGAAAAGTGGGAATGCGACGAGATGTACAAAGTAAACAGAGGTCTTGACAATGATGTTTCACCTTTGGCTTTGAATGGTGTTAATATAAAATGCTGTCCATCCAAAAGCCGAAGTTGAAATATGTTGAAATAAGATGGGGTTTTTACTTCATCGACAAAACCGCAAAATCTGAAATAAAATTGACTTCTCTGTTATTAAATGTTCATAATATTTTTTGGCAGATTTTTATGCACAAACGTCATACAAAATGCTGTTTTTTACCTGAAGGTAAAGCGTTTTATTTTACTCTGAACTCACACATCGTCTCCTTTACTTTCTTGTTCTTGTACCCGCAGCTCAATGATGTTTCACCTTTGGCTTTGAATGGTGTTAATATAAAATGCTGTCCATCCAAAAGCCGAAGTTGAAATATGTTGATATAAGATGGGGTTTTTACATCATCGACAAAACCGCAAAATCTGAAATGAAATTGACATCTCTGTTATTAAATGTTCATAATAATATTTCTTGGCAGATTTTTATGCACAAACGTCATACAAACTGCTGTTTTTTACCTGAATGTAAAGCGTTTTATTTTGCTCTGAACTCTCACATCGTCTCCTTTACTTTCTTGTTCTTGTACCCGCAGCGATGTCAGCAGATTAGCATTCCTTCACGTTGACGTCAAAATATTTGCTCTTGTAGTCCCGAGTGCAGAGGCTCTAGAATAACATTGTCAACAAAACCGTTTACTAGCGGACATCATGAACACACATGCCCTTCCTTTTGGCTTTTCTATTAATTACGGATAATTGCACAGATTCTTTATGAATCTCTGGTATCCTCGCGTAATTGCATGCAAAAACAGACACGTTGTCATTTGCATTTCAACTATATGAGTTCACATCAATGCTATTCTCATATTGGCAGCCCTTGTCTACAGAACCCAAACACATATTTGGCAATCTCTCCTTTTGTAAATCATAGACTTGTGATCACAGTATATGTATTCAGCCTGCGCACTAAATTGACCCTTTTTGAAAGATTTATTCTACCATTCTACACTCTCTCTGGGTTCCATTTCCACACCGAAAAAATTGGGAACTCACATCGACGAGACGGACCAACATCAGAAGTCACTTTATCAGTAATTTTCCTTTTTTTGAAAGCATAATGAAATCATGACTAGAGCGGCTCGAAGGACAAAAGCTGAAAACCAGCCCATATACTTCACTCCGCTCAAATTCAAGCTCAGAGTACCTCACCCAAGCCACATAGGCCAGTTATGATTGTGTCGGGTGGGAAGAGAGAGAGAAAACTGTTATCAGAAAATGTAACATCCATACAGTGAGAAAATAACTTTTCCCATAATGTCCTATATCAGTATTCTTTGCTCGACTCCGTTTTTTTAACGTTCCTCCCATTTTCAAGCGAACTGAACGAAAAATATATACGGAGTAGTGGTGTGGTTGGACGATATCATGTGAGCACTATCAGCAGCCTTCTACTTGAATGAAAATGAAGAAAAGAAGAGGACAGGCGGTGTGCGTGTAACTTTCCGTTATCCGAAAATCCTCTGCCCTAAACTTTCTCTTTTCCCTTTCTCTCTTCCTCCCATTCAGTCCATCCGTATTTCTTCTGCATTGCTTCTGGGACGCCTGGAATGGAAGGAGAGAGAGAGGAAAAAGTTTCAGAGAAGATGGGAAGTTCACTTAAGCGTCGAAGAATTTATTACAAACGTGCGAAAGGCAAATAGACTATTTCAGCTCAGTTGGTGGCAAAGACGATGGTGGAAGAAACGGCAGATGAGGGTGGTGGAGAGAAGCGAAAGTTTTTTTTTCGTTTTTTGTCCCTTCTTTTCCTGTAGTGAGCAACTTCCTTTCGCTTCCAATCCAATACCTTTTGTGAAGCCAAAGCCAAGCGCAATATCCATCTCCGTGGAATATCAACATTTTCGTCTCCTCTACACTGTCACCGGGCAGAAAATGTCAATTTTTTTCTTGAACAAAAAAAACAACGCGGAGAGAGCGATATTGTCATGTTTGTGCATTAGAAATGGTGTGTGCATGCTTGTAGTCACTTTCCCGGTATTTTCAAAGAAAAAAAGAGCAAATGACTGGCAAGATGTAAGGCTAGTTATTTCATTCGGTTTGAATAGTGTTCTGAAGAAAAATTTACAAACCTTAAAACTCCTTGTTACACTCAAAAAACTAAATTCTTCACATGAATCTTCAAAACTACTTTTAACTCTAAAACGAGTTTAAGATTCGGAGTTATTTTTCAGACAAATCAGCGTAAATACGATTCACTTGTGAAGCTAAACCTATATTTCAGCTTTTACTTTGCTCTTCCCTCTGACTTTCTTGAAAGGTCAATGCAACCCAAAAATTCCTTTCTCCCTCAGTAATCCCACCTATCCATGATAATAGCCGAGGAAGTGAGATATATGACATTAGCTTACGACAGCATAGCTTTGTGATAAAGGGGAAGCACGAAATCCCATCTTCCGAAAAATTATCAGCCGATTTCAACAGCCGAAAACGGAGACGATGGAAATCTCGGAATTCTCTTTTCTTGCTCGCATTACTCTGCCGTTCCGAAGCACTTTTCGGATTGCTTTACTCAAACTCATTAAGACGCTTATTGTGTTGGAACGAACAGTAAACTTACATGAGCGTGAAAACCAGATAGTGTTCGAGAGAAAGGACGTTGTTGTGCTACATCGAAGGAATAATTTCACTTGATCTTTACCATCATTAAAACGTAATCATGATGAGGCTCCCCTCCAAGAGAAATGTAATCTCTTGTTCGACAGCTCCGCGGAGCAGTCATTGCACGTACACGAGATTTATGGGAAATTTCCCCGACACCTTCAGAGTAGTAACCTCGATTGTCGCGAGTCGTGAGAGGGGTTTGCGATGAAAATGGAGGTTTTTGTGTCCTAAAAACCAGCCAAGGTTATATACATACATTGAGGCACTCAAAGTGTACACAAGTAATTTACTCAATTGCTACAGTCAACCCCATTCAGAATGATGCAGATAAATATACGGACAATGTCATCAGTTAATTAAGTCTTTGACTGGTAACATACTGTAATCTCTATCATAATAAGCTTTCTCTACAATGAATCATGCGGGGGAGGATCCAAGAAATATCACACTTGCCACCATAAATACGACGGCTTTGAACTTTGTGTTTGGTTTTTTAACAAAATTCTGTATTATTTTTATAGTATCAGCTCACCCCCATAGATACATTACCTACCTAATCTTCGGACAATACTGCGCATCGTCTATAGAGAGACGTATACAATGTGTTCCGAGAATTCTCTTTTTTGGTGCTAGATGAGCCACAGAGAGAGCACTTGGTACTTCCAACTGTGAGACGATTCCCTCCCCCAAAGGAAAGCAGCTCAGCTGGTGTTGTTGTGCACTTAAAGAGAAATTAATGGAGAAAAGCAATATCTACTTTTTTCTATTGTTCATTAATGGCTTTCTGGTGAATAGAGTTTCAGAGCACGAAGCAATTTTTCCTTCTCTCTCTCCCAGCGACGTATGTGTAGTCTCTTGCAATTTCTTTGTGTACACAAGCATTTCCCTTATACCGTAATCCCATAATAGCATTTCGAGCGAGAGCTCGAAGAAAAATACAATTTCTAGAAAGAAAAAAAAGGAAAGAGAAAAAAGGAGCGGGATTCATTCGTTCATGTGCCGCTGTCTGGAAAAAGGAAGAAGAAATAAGTAAGTAACTTGGTTGAAGTATGGAATTGGTCAAGCTGTTCCAGCCGTTAAGCAAGCAAAGAGTGCATGCAACGCCACGCCAGCACAACTTTGGCCAGTCTCGGAAAAGTTTTCTACAAGAGAAGAAAAAAGATATGATCCCTCTAACGACTAAGAGAGTATGTATGTGTATGTGAGTTTTCCCTAAAAACAAGTTGAGTCTATAGGTATTTATATAGGAGTACACATGGAACTTAGAAGAGCATTTATCCCTCCGGTTTTTTCTTGTTGGATTTTCTAAGTTTTCAAAGACGAGATAATGGTGTGGATGGACGGATCGCGAGTAAAGCTCCACAAGAAACACTTTCCTTGTCAGTTTTTTTTCTCTCTCTTCTTGGCGTATTTTTTGGAGATTTTTGTTAGGAAAACGCTTATATTCCCTGTACACCGGATATCTATACGTTTTTCCCCGGACCCTTTCTTCTTCTCTTGGCTGAAAATAGCTGTCATAAATTGTCTTCTCTCGTTCTCCTTTAGACTGGCCTTCTTTTTCCTGTTGGAAAGGAAAAAGGAAAACTTACACCTAAATCTTTGAAGATTACTGTGAGACTCTTTGAATTTCAGAGAGAAAAAACACTGCTCAAACTTATATTCTCTTATTTTTAAAGCACAACTTTTTTTGGAATTACTTTTTTCTGGAGCTGTTTCAAAATGGAGCGGCATCTTTTCGAGAAAGCTTTGTGTCGTTTTTTCTCTACAGGAACTGCATATGTAAATTAAAACAGTTTTCCTTGTTTGCGATGGTCAACAAAAGTATTATATTTTTATCTTTTAGAGAAAGCCCGAACACGCTCAGATGCTGCGCTCTTTTTACTTGGCATTGAACTGTTTTTCTGAAACCTCAAGAGAATATGTTTTGTATAAAGGCTGAAATTCTCAGCAAAACTTTTACTCATGTTAAAATGTACAAGAATTCTCGGCATGAGAAAATACTAGTGAATCCATATTTACACTTGATATCGCACCCAGCTCACATGTATTTTTCCGGGGGGAAAAGAAACCCTCCTGCCAGGCTTCGAAACGAGCAAATGCCCGGTGCACCGTTGGAATAAATAATAGATTTTTCCTTTCTGTTGGCTTCCTGTTTCTCCAGCTTTCTTTCTCTCTACACACATTCAAAAAATGTTCTAGCTCTCCCGCTTTCTTCCTGGAGAGCAGTACATAATATTAGTACGTGAATGGTTCATCTTGAGATACAATGTCACACAAACTTCCATTATTTTCCCTCCGCTCTCTTCCCGTTTCTTCACAAAGTTCACTATATTCCCATCACGGTACATTAACTAACTTCATGGCATTTTCTTACCCGGGCAACTTCTATGCTAATATGTGCCTATCATGGAGGGAGCACCGACGCAACCTTCTCGGATGTATGCGTGTAAAGGGAAGAAAGGGAGATTTTCCCATCCATTTTTGTAAAGGACACATTTAACA
>JAHZMW010001029.1:0-20763 GCA_027743745.1 Alloscopus bannaensis | reverse complement strand
GGTTCTTTATAAACCGGCATTTATACAAAACCGAGTCGAAGGCACGCGACCTGACTTGCGCCTCTCAGGAAAAGATGCTTTACGTCATGTCACCAAATGAATTGAGATTTCACGGATTGCGGCTTGTTTGTAAATACTCGATGTGTGGCTGACGTTTTTGGTCATTCAATTATGTTCAGTCAATCGAAGTAAAACGTGCCAGCAACCAAGGTTGCGTAGCTGAATTCGGCAGCTTTGGCTTCTTCAAAGAACGGTCGTAGAAACCAATTTCATGCATCATAGCTTAGTTAGTCAGATATACAATGAAACAAATATAGCACACCGCCACTCAAACGTATACTCTAGACTGTGCCCCCAACTTATTGTTTCTAATCAAACGGAATAGAAAGTGCAAGTGGACAAACCAGAGTAATGCACCAATGATGACTGCAATTTTTGCATAATGTGCAAACCTATTTGTGGGCAAAGTGTTCATGTCAGCAGAACTTTTTACGGCAAAAAACCAATACCTACATAATATTTCATTCTTCCGTGTTTCTGGATTGTAAATACATGTAAATGGATCTGGATTGTAAATGTAATTATTACATCGAAGCATGAAATGATGCGAAAACCTCAATACTACTCATGAACTGTGACGAGTCGCGAGTGATTGAAAAACCAAAATCATCGGAGATCCCCTACATTTGGTTTGGATGATATCTAAAAATACATAGCAGTTGCAATTTACAAATAACTGCAGTCCTCTGACTCTATTCGAATAATACGCCTACAAATACATCGTTTACTACTCAATACACATGGAATACATAATAATTTTAAGTGGTAACATTTTTGTTTTACATTTTGACGTTTAAATATATACTTATTATAATGGAGTAAGAAGAGGATCAAAATCATGTAATATTACAAGCTAACGCACAACAGTAAAATTAATTATTAAGGCTCTAGTAATTCTTCCAACCCAACCCGCGACGTCGATGTTTTCGTCTTGTATGCTTCCTTGTGTCCCAAACCACATCAGATACCCGAGGAATCGCAACCTTATATGAGGCACCGTCAGCTTTCGGTTTCTTGTTTGAATCTTTACAAGAGCATTAAAGAGAGCATAATTTTTTACACGTACATGTAAGGAAATTATTACTCCTTGTCGTACAATAGTCAGTACGTGTTACACGTAACGTGTATACGTAAGTAAGATACTTTCAAGATTTCGAAATAGAAGGTCTAAAGTACAAGCTTGATTTTGATAATTCGCTCACCCCTTTCACCGCGGACTGAATTCTGTTGTAGCAATTGGCCACCGTCTTTGTGTTCAGCTCCACAGTCAGCCACCTTAGACCCTTCAAAATAACTCTCTCTTAAATTCTGTTGATCACGACTGTCGAAATCATGATGTGTGTCGATACGAGAGTTATTTAATTGATTTGTTGATGGGAAGAAATTCTCTTCTTTCCTATAAAATCTGCTTGAACTCGCCTCCTTCGAAGACAACATCAAAAGCTTCCTCAAGCCAACTGCAAATACACTCTCTTTAGCCTCAAGTAAATTAGGGAGAGGATTTCCCCAGACAGTCTCTTTCATACTAGGGTTGTTCCATGGCCAAACCTAGATTTACAAGTTTATGTTCGTGTGTATATTAAATTACATTTATCAGTGTATTATTAAATCGCAAACTACAACAAACAGCAATATTATATTAAATATTAACTTGCCTCGAGCTCGAAACCATAATAAACAGTTCCCAATTTCTCTTGATCGGGAAGTCTTCGCAACCGGTGCGAATAATTCATTGTCGCAAGCTTGCAATAAAATCGGTCTTCACTTGCATTATTAATTTTGTCCTGAAACGTGGATGTTTTTGAATACACCTGATGAGATTCCGGGGTAGTTCGAAAGTGAGACTCCAAGTTTGTATTTGTGGATAGATTTCCAGACTTGATGGAAGGAAAATAATCAAGCTTATTGTGATATACGGATTGACTTGATACGTTATAATATCCTGTTCCTGCAGTTAGCGCCATCCATGATGAAATACGCTGCTTCTCTAGTAAACAAAGGAAAAAATGTAAATACATACAGAGAAATCTAGCTATTTCGAAAAAATATGAGCAGTGCATTGTTTATAATGTGTCATTGCAAGCACCTTTACTGTCGGTCACTGCTCTCTGAACCTTATTGCATGTTGCAAAATCCTCGAAGGAACGATAAGTTTCTCCACTACCAGTACTTCCAAAGGTGCGAGGTTCTCGATCAGCTCCAGACATACGAGAATCTTGTCAGATAGCACCCACAGCGTATTTAATGTATATTCTCTCTCATATAAATACATATATTTGAAATTCGTACACGAAAATCTCGACAATTGAAATCTTCTGATTTCATGAGAAATGTACATGTACACATTGCTTTAAATATTCTTCCCAAGTACAATTTTGCAGATCGGTTTCGGGATGCACAGTGGGAAATACTCAGTATGCTCTAACTTACAACTTCAAAGGGATAAGATGGGGATGTAGAAACTGATCACCATTACGGACAGGGGGAGAGCGAGAGAGGTGCTCCCTCCAATATTTCGCAATATGTCCGGACGGAAGGATTGGTTGTACAAGCAATAGTAAGGTTCCATTATATTACTTACTAAATCGATCCGTTTTCTGTCCCAAATCCATGTCATCATTGTCATCCATCCGGCTTGACCCGGTGTTAGAACTTCCTGGCCATTCAAAAGAACTACCTATTGTTTCTGACCCCATAAAGTCTCGGTCGTCAACGTCGGTTGCACTTCCACTTCCATCTGCAAATGCAGCATTCTGCTTTTTAAACATTCTTTACAACAGAAACTGAATAAAATAATATAAAACTAAAGAATAATATAAATAAGCTTATAATAACAATGGTACTATGTATACCTATTTTCACATTGTACTGATTGTCCCTGAAATTAGCAAATTGGTTTCGGGGACCATCACCCTCCGAATCAGGCGGGAATGCACTTTGGAGTTTTGTGTTATCCACACGAATTCTTACTTTGTCATCTATTCCTTTATAAATAACTCTCCTTGCAGCTAATTTGTCATTTCCACAGCTTATAAAAGCCTGAGGTGTAGAAAACAGTCTAGTCGTGCGAACATTTCTCACAGGATCATAATCTCCAAAGTTCCTACTCGGTTTATTAGTCTCCAAACAACTTCTCCCAAGTTGCTGAATGGGGGAACGAGATCGAGGTACTGCATCAGACTTTCCTGGTTCCTTTTCCTCCTCATAATTGTCAACGTCTGCAAATGGATCGTCGTCATTGTCTGCAGTGGTGCCAGATAAGTAGTACCGGATACTGCCCCTTCTTCCTGAACCCGCCCTACAAAACATGCTCCCGCGTATCACCTCTTAAACAAGCCGGATATCAAATCTGCATTAGATTACAAAACCGTTTGTCAATACTTGGTCATAACCATAATCAATTGCTAACTTCAATGAATATACACAAATTTAAAACTGCTGTACACACTTACCGTTCGCTAGTTGTAGCATATAAGTAGTTCTGTTGCTTAAAAATTATTTTTCTGAATCCTGCTGGTTGTCTTAAATCTGGATGGTCCACATAAACTTGTTTCTGTGGTTCAAACGCAATAGATTCACTGAGGTTTGCAAATTATTTCAAACACAATCGAACATCAAGCGTGATTGCTGGTAAATACGTTTCTAACTTTCAACTTTTCATAGTATTTACATATTTTGGGCTAATTAGTGCGACTCGTGGCAGCACCACTCCTCTCATCCGATGCGAATCCTCAAAGAAAACTCAATTTAATCTCAATTTAACGAAAACCTTCATCATCGACCGCCGGTCGTGCCCATCAATTAGCTAAAATTCAAAGTACAAACCTACTCTTTTGGTTTTCAGTGAAAACCAAGGGACCTTACGGCACCTAACGCGTCTGGACAAATGAATGTCCAGCACTAATCTCGAGAGATTGGTAGAGGGAGGCCCCACGAATGGGTTGATATAGGATTCATTCGTGTCCCCAAGTTAGGGACCCCACCTTGAAATCTGCACTTCACAGTAGTCTATGTACATTGTAGATATGACGTTTATTTGTTTGAAATTCGAGTTAATTAATTACAACTAATGCAATAAAGTGACAAACGTTTTAGTGTTTAGTGGAATGGTCGACTTTCACCACTGATCTGGTGTCTGGAATGCGAATGTTCAGTGAAAGTACTGACCGGAAATGTCTACACTACAATACAAACAATTGACAATTAAGCAAAGCAAACTTTCCCTCTGATGAAGTCAAAATAAAGAAGCGCTGTTATTCAGACAGCCGGAAGTTTGCAGATGTTATACATTCTCGTAGTTTACATACCTACATACTTACAAACCGCCATTCAAATATTATGAAGTGGTGTAAATATGTGGATGAAACGAGTTAAATACCTCATCATCGGCACTTACCTAGCCTCTACAACGCACGAAATAAAACAACACAGTTTACGAAGCTGCTGATGAAAAATTGAGATGCCAGTATGCAGTACATGGACACTGGAAATTTTTAAACTGCAGTGCAGACAGACAACAGGTATGCCCTTTGCACTAGACAGAGCGCGGTGAGCCAAATCGTAGAGATTTTCGGACAATCATAATATACTTGTCCCACTACGCTAAACGCATGCTTGCCAAGGGATAACTCTTTTAATTGAAACACGTGACTAATTGTTAAGTATAACAGCCCTAGAAGGACTATAAATTGCATTCACCGTCAACAAGATTCGTTTTCACATACGTATCATCAAGATGAATCGACACAACAAGATGTCCTGTGGGTCTCCCACAGAAAAAAACAAAAATTCATGAAATATTGTTACCTACTTACCTCCCATTTTCGGGTACGCTGCAAGTGAGAACCATGGAGTGTATTTGTGATGAGGAGAATCACTGATATGAATGTATGTAGTAGTGATGATGTAGGTTGAAAAAGTATGTGTGACTTATGACTAATGTGGATTTTTCAACCCTGTTGTTGATTTCCACTCCTATGAAAATAAGTTTATTCACTGCACAAAATCGGCGTAGAGTTCTACACACACCACATTTGTACGCCGTCTTTTACTAGGAGCCAAATGTAAAGGTTACTTTTGGATAGCAATTTGAATAACAATAGATTTTCTTGTCAATCCATCTTGAATATTATACAGATGTACGCTATAGCATGAGCTTTAGAGTGGCAAGTGTGTAATATACATACAAGCACAAAATTCACGCGCGCAAAACAGGTTCGCGTTCGACAGGGCTCATTCGGCGGACTCGGACACGTTGCTTGCTATATCCCGCGTCGAGCTGTCCGAATTTGCTGATAGACGCAGCCCTACTTTACTTTACAGCTTCGCTATTTTCTCAAGTGAAAAGTAAACCAACAAAAACTTAGTCCCAAGCAAATGTCAAGTTCGTTTATTAGGTGGGAGTAAAAGTCGGTATGCAACGGGAACCTAAGAGTAACCGACCAACTAGTAATTTATAGTCGTCCGAAAATAAGTACTCATCGTCACATATCATACATGTGTATGTATGCCTAGTGTATATCATTTACCGGGTGGGGGTGTGAATAATATGTATTTTTGAAGTTTATCCTTTTAGTACTCGTTGTTTTTCATGATAAATGTACTCAGGATGAAAATTCTGTATCATATTATGTCACATATACTACATATTATTTAAATACGTACAGATCTCTAAATGCCTATTATGGGGAAATGAATACTTGGTCTGGTTTAACAAGTACTTGACGCACAACCAGATAAAGATGAGACGGAATCTTTGGGTTTGATATATATCCTTGAGAGCAATTAGCATACTAAACTAACTAAACGTAATAATGTTGGGATTATTAGGTGCGTAGACGGTTGTACAAGTGCATTTATTACATGTCAATATATCAAGTGGATGATCTGTTGTATGTAAATAATATGTAATGGGTAGATTATAAAACTCAACTGCTAGGAAGGAGGGGCTATGAGTTTTAAAAAATTGAAACCATCTTATATCGACCGAGATATCTGGATAGGACTTGAGTCAGTGGACTTTAAATGGCAATAGGTCTCGAAACGAGTGAGCTCTCGTAAATTTTTCTTACAGCCAGTGTGTTCGGTACTGTGCACTGAGCAGTACCCCGTGAAACCTCCTTGCTCGACCAATTTTACTGTTTCATTGAAAAGACCGGACAGCTATAATATCTAGTTGAAATCAGTGCACAACCTTTACTGGATGACCATTTCCTTTCCTAGTAAACTGTTTATTACATACGTGTTGATCAACACTCATCTTAAGTAAGCTTCTCTCCCACATCCACCTAAGTAGGTGACCTACTCTTTCTTAAAACATCAAGACGTTCTGCGATGCTCAGGATGGTTTCCTATGTATTTTTTAAAATTATACGTCAGAATTTAATCGGTGCCCTCCAAACTGTTTTAATAGAAAGCGAAGGGAAGTCATATTAGTGATCTATGAAAGTGTCCGTATCGTAAGGCATTGCACATCAATCCGAGTTAAATTCCATTGTCAGTGTCAGTCTCAGTATATATCAGTCAGTAAATGAAAGACATAGGCTACGGTGCCACCGTAATACACCGTATTGGTGGCATGCAGTGTATTCATTTCCAGCCGTTCCGTAAGCTCCCATCGACTTATCTTTGCTTTTCTCACAAACTCGTGTAGCGTGTACAGATCTCAATTCCAAGGACATATCTCAGTTTCTTTCGTACATGTGTTACGTACATCACGGTTCACATTCAGATGAAAGTACTCAGGCGCAAGCTGAAATACTCTTCACTTCTTGGTAGGAGTAGAGAGATTGGGTAAAAATATTTGTACATCTGACAATCATCTGCATCGGCTTAAATTGAATAGAGTAAAATATTCCAGACACCAGACTTGGTCCGGGGCTAGGTTTTAATGCTTTTGAGATTAGCAGCTGTGTATGCGAAACCAATCCATACACGTTGAATTTTGCACGCAATTGTGAGAAAGTGTATAATCTTTTGGAACATGATACAATCTATCTGTAATACAAATGTAATATATACAGGTAACTGTTTCATTATGCACATTCTCATGTAATCACGATGACGGTTGTGGTGCGGGATTGTGCACTTGTGGCACAGTATTTAGTGTGACCATTATTCTATCGTATGAAGAGAGAAAGTCGTAGACCAGGTAATTACACTGCCACATAATATGGGAATAGAGTTAGGAATTGAATCAAAGTAAATTCATAATATGTAAAGCTAATTCGAAACACACCCTAATAATTTAACAACATTCGATTAGGTTTGTTTGACAGCATTGCCAGCTTGAGCCGACTTTTTCACCATGTCCTCATCAAGAAGTATTTTCTCCAGGTCAGCTTTCATCTTGCTGACAAAGTCAATTAGTAAACCTGTCACACTTTCTGCGTCGGGGAGGGTTGCTCATTGGCGAAATTCCATTGTAACACCTGCATTCGTCAGAGCCTACTCGTCGGAGCCCTCTAAGGTTGAGCTAACAAGCGTCAGATATGCAGACCATGTTCGACGAGAAAATTTTGCTGCATTGCAACCACATGACATTTCCTTCTTCCGGGAAAAGTTGGGGTCGAATCGAGTGATAACGGAGGAGTCCGACCTTCAAGGGTACAATGTTGACTGGCTCCGTATTGTTCGAGGTTTTGCATATACATTATTGCTTCTGTATTCTTATTACATATTTAGTCTGCCTTAGAACGTATATGCTTTGGATGCAAGGCGGTTTGTAAACTTGTTGCTGCCATTAGGTGCTGGGAAAGTGGTTTTAAAACCAAAAACCACTGCAGAAGTTAGTGAAATTCTGAGATATTGTTGGGAGAAAAATCTCGCCGTTTGCCCACAGGGTGGTAACACCAGCCTCGTTGGAGGTAGCGTCCCGGTTTTTGACGAAGTCATAATAAGCACATCCTTAATGGACTCAATTATAAGCTTCGATGAATGGTCAGGTACTTTTTCAGTTGTTGAAAATTGCACCTTCTTTAAACCCCTTTGCGTTGTTGGGAGGATTAAATAGCACGCAATCTTGAATTTAATACTTTTGCAGGAGCACTTGTTTGTCAAGCTGGCTGCATTTTAGAGAACCTTCATGACTACCTGGTTGAGCGTGGCTTTATCATGCCGTTAGATTTAGGGGCTAAAGGATCCTGTCAAATTGGTGGAAATGTGTCTACAAATGCAGGTCAGAACTGACCACTTTGATTGTTATCACGTGACTTTTGTGAAGTTATAAAGTATTTAACATATGAATTACAGGTGGCTTAAGACTTTTGCGATATGGAAGTCTTCATTCGACGGTTTTAGGATGTGAAGTGGTAAGAGCTCAACTTTTAAAGATGTAGAATAAGCAACAAAAGGTATAGAATAATAATATCTTGAATTAAGGTTGTAGCTGATGGAACTGTCCTCGACCTAATGAGCACCATGAAAAAAGATAACACAGGTTACGATTTGAAGCATCTTTTTATTGGTGCGGAGGGAACCCTCGGAATTGTCACAAAAGTTGCCATTCAGTGTCCTGCAAAACCAAATGCCATCAACTTGGCATTCTTAGGTAATCATGCATACCTAGCCTAGTAGTCAATTTTAGTTTCAGTAAATTAATACACATCATATTACCTATACATATATATATATATGTATATTAACGGCATGTCTTTAACTGCTTGCTGTGTGCTGTGGCGTCACAACTTGTTGCAAACCAGGAATGGACGGATTCGATAAAGTTTTGACGACCTTTAAACGAGCTAAGCGTGATCTCGGGGAAATTCTTTCTTCCTGTGGGTGAGATACCTGATTTGCAGTCTTTGAATTTTAAGGAGGTGTGTCACTAAGACCGACAATAATCAACATTCCAGGTGAATACATCGATGCATCCTCTATGAAGTGCGTCACCGGAAATTTGAATTTAAAGCTGCCTTTTTCAGAATCGCCGTTTTACATGGTCGTTGAAACGTCAGGATCATTTGGGCAGCACGACGAGGAGAAGCTAAACTCGTTCCTGGAGGACTTGATGAATGACGGCATTGCAAGCGATGGGACAATAGCTACGGGATCTAGTCAAGTTAAGGTAGGTACCACAGCGTACAAGCATAATAATATGCCAGTTTGTCGATTCAAATCTTGGCAATATTAACTGACAATCAGTTGTGTTAATATGTGCAGGAATTGTGGGCCTTGCGTGAAAGAATGGCAGAGGCATTGCTTAAAGACGGTTATTGCTACAAGTATGATTTATCCATACCTCTCACTGTTTTTGACGAGCTTGTCAACGATATGAGAAAGCAATTAGGCCCAGGTGCAAAGAGCATGGCTGCACATAAAGATAATGTATAGGTACGGTAATAATTTTTCCTAGATGGACTGAAGTGGTGTCATTTAGTTTAGATTTGGATTGTGCGATTTGCAGTGAAACGATTATATTTTATTATAAAGTATGGCGAAAATAAATCAAAATTAAAACAATTCAACAACAGCAACATAACAAAATTTGATACAACAATACAAAAATTGATACTATCCTTCAGGCACAGAAAATGGCATTCATAAATTAGCACTCAAAATGAACATCAAATTAAGCTCAATATCGCTTATACTAATGATCCGGTGAGCTTGTATCAAGACCACCGTTAAAATCTATTGCCTATATGAAGAGGGAATTAACGAGATCGTGAAATCTTCGGTAAGAATTCCTGATCATTTGATGTCCCAAATCCAGAATTGATGGGGAATTGTCAGCCTTCCTTGATAAACCTGATAATGAATTAGATCTTTAAATTACAACATTGTAATTTTTGGTTTTCGGCAACACATCGTACGTGTGAAAGTCAAGCTAGCACAACAAGTTATCTACCTAATGCACTAGTTTTACTAGAGCTCTTACCACGAGGTGGGATCAAATTAATTCTTATAAGGTCTAAACGATCCCTAATGTCGGGACTGCTGCTGCAAAGGTATGTTCCTAAAAATATTCCGAAATTTTCCATTCTCATTTATGCCTCAAGAAATTAAATGTTGCAAGAATGTATCACCACGCACCGTAAGGGTCGACGCCTCTGTCGCTGACGTCAATTTGAAATCCTGACTTTGGATCGTAGATGTGGAAAGGTTGATGCTGGTATTTTACGATAACAATCCCCATTTGGAAAACGATGAATTTCTTGTACAGGAAGATCTTCGCTTTGGGATTGTTGGCTATGCATGGTAAAGTAACAACAGAACTTCCATGCTCTGCAGTTACGTTAATTACCTTTCCTCGCTGAACTAGATACGGGCGCGCTCCATCTAAAAATCAGGGTTAGCTTTCAGTTTTTTTTTAAAAAAAAAGATCATTTCATATTGCATAATAATTAGATTACTTAAACTTGGAGCATATAAATGGAAGGTATTTCTCTTCTCAGGTTGGTCCACACTACTACAGCTATAAGTTCCCGTGATTTCTTTGACAAAAAAAAAACATTTTAAAAACATTAATTAATTAAAAATTAAGAAAAAACAACAACAAAAGCTCATCGCAATAGTACATGTATATGATAAATTCAGAACACTAACGATCTGTAAAGTTTGTGAACACAATTTTATGACCAGCAGGCATCGATACTTGATATTTGGACACATTATTTCCGGAAGGAAGTATTTGATTGTCCTCATGGTTTGCAACCGCGAAATCCTGATAAGAAAAAGTATTAGGCCAGGATAAAACGAAGTTTTTGCTGTAAGCTGTAATACCAAATAATTCTTTCAAGTATGCCAACATACACCGAGTCCTTGATACTCAAACTCCACCGGCCCTATTCCCTGATCGAAACACTCGATAACCACCTCAGAAATATAGGCCGACTTGTTCGAAATTGGCAATGTGTACTCCTTTTGTCCACCTTCTCCCAAACACATGTCCATGGGTTCCACCGTTTCATTTTTCACGGGTCTTCGTTCCTTGCGTAAAAGTCGTCTTGCCATGCTGAACTGACTAAAAATGACATTGTTATTGGAGTCTTCGAGGGGAACCACGGTTGTGTAACTTTTCAGTTTTATAACGGGCACGTCAGGCCGATCCGTGCACTGAGTGGGTTCGAGCGGAAACCTTCCTTCGTACGAGTGTGCACTTTGCAGCGTCACAACTACAAAGCACAGAACGCTTTTCCCAAGCAACTCAAAGAGACTGGCCATTTTGACAGGGAATCTGCACACGTGTGAACCCTTCCTTTGCTCGGCTCCAACTAAGAAACTCGCCCAGAATCTGAATGCATAAGATGCGGTGAAGTTTCGAAGAGAGTGGAAAAGGAAATCGACTTCGTTTCACACACGAGGAGAACGCGAAGAGGAAGGTAAGCGAAAGTGTTTTATTGACTGTTTGGGTGCTAATTAGATTTATTCTGCATGCAAAAAGACATCTCTCTCTCACCTTCTCGCATCATCAGCATCTCTTGCGTTGTTCCCTGCATCCTCTTTCCTTTGTGCATACAAAAAGTGTTTACCTTTGCAAGTAATCCCTTTATGTGTTTTAGCTACGCATTCCCTCCCTGTCAGCAATCCTCGAATGCCAACTTGTTGGTCCTTTCTAGAGTGCGTGAGAGGAGTAGTAGAAAACTAGTGAACTTGCCAATTTGGAGGAGAGACAATAAGGAACTGTTTTATAAATAGGAAAAAGTTATTTACCCTACTTGAAACCTTTTGTTTTTGATTGAAGGTTTACAAAGAGGGAGTTTAGTATCTGCATTCGATTTCGAGGAACTTGGATGAGAATCTTTTGTAGTTGTTGTAGGTGGCAAGTCTATTATAAGATTTCTATCTCGATGCATGACTCGTGAGTTATGGGAGTTGACTCAAATTAATTTTTTGCACTTTCATAAGTCTCACAGTGCAAATGCTGTACATCCACCAAATCAGTCCAAATATGCTGTCCCCCGCTCCTTGTCGTCGCTCACATAGTTTGGCCACTTTGTCATCATTATGAGACAAAACTTAATACAAAGCAACCGTCTGCTTTCACAATTCCACCTTCGAAAATAGACGAGTGACCCACAATCGTGTGCTAATAAGCGTGACAGTACGCTAATGGCTGTGACAAAAACCTGAAACATCTTCAATCTTGATTGATGTTCCCCTTGCCCTCGCCTAGCACACTAAATCACGCATATTTATTATATTATATATTTGGTTGTGGGGCGGTGCAAAGAGAGCTACACTCTCTCATTTACGTCATCTCTCTCCTTACTATACAAAAAACCATACTCTTTGTATATAAGCAGGTTTGCTATTGCTGTTAGAACATGGGCATTTTTTGCAAATTCCTAGTTCAGAATCATCCATCAATTTTGAGTAATTTTTTAAATACATTTCTGACAGAATATTTAATAACTTGTCTATAATTCCCGATGTCATATATCATAGTTTTGCTAAGAATAAGAGATATAATACAGGCCATACTAGTGCTTTAACATGATTAGTACATGTTTGAAAAATTTCTTGTGACAGACTTGCCACTTGGCAGTGGTTACAATTTAAATGGTTTCCCTTGGATCGTCAACGACGATTATTAGTACATGTTTGAAAAATTTCTTGTGACAGACTTGCCACTTGGCAGTGGTTACAATTTAAATGGTTTCCCTTGGATCATCAACGAGGATATGTGCGTTGATCGCTGTATCATTGGGCTGGTGAAGACTCCATCCTGTGAAGAACAAATAATCCATGTAAATAAAGATCAAGCTAATGTCTAATTCAATGCACATGTGGGAACGGAGTCGGACAGTGAAACTACGGTCTAAAATTCATCCACAACGACTTCCTAAGGCTTACCTTGACGCTTTATGTTGCTTTCAAATCCGGGGAGAATACAGTGGTGCTGTTCTGTGCAATCAGTGTGGTACACCATTCCTGTGAAGCGTTTCATCCACGATTACAAACCACACCTTACATATCATCATATACCCACATGCTCTGCAGACATGTCTGTTCTCAATCAAACGTCATGTTTCGATTTACCCTTTAAATAGCTGGTCACTTTGCATTCGGTTGTGTTGATGTACAAGTGTTCGCAAGGATCCCAAATGTTGGTCAATTTGCAAGCAGTCAACGTCACGCCTATCGTTAAGATGAGCACAATCAGATAGAAGAATATGCGCACAGAACTGTGAAATAAAACATGGACGGTCAGTGCAACACTATAATCCGTATAAAATACATCGGATGCACTATACACTAAATGATTTGATGCTCGAAAATATGGCTCCATTTTGAAATCAATCAACGCTAATATTGTCGGGATTATTTATGTATTTTACATGAGCAAGACGGCGGGCCATGGACCATTTCCCCCTAGATTAGCTCCAGAAAGTGCTGCCTCCAGTTCGATCGTAGATATGGTTCGTGATGGGGGCTTCAAATTTGTCACATCGATTCGTTCTCCCGCACCATTATCAGGGATTCCGTGTGGCAATGTTGATGGCTTGAGGAGTAACGGTTCAGTTCGTGGAGGATGATCAGATAGGGACATCGTTGTAGCTTTCGTTTGACCAATATGTAGTGGTGGTAGTCAGTACAGTAGCATTGAATGTTCGCAGCATTCACTTGAGAGATTTCTGGCTACGGTTAGTACGTTTCAAGCCAAAGAATCAAACGGGAAGGATGACTACGCAAACTGTTGAGTTGAATCTATTTGTTTCGTGTAGTTGATGCGCTTTAGCTTGAATTTGTCACATCGATTCGTTCTCCCGCACCATTATCAGGGATTCCGTGTGGCAATGTTGATGGCTTGAGGAGTAACGGTTCAGTTCTTGGAGGATGATCAGACATCGTTGTAGCTTTCGATTGACCAATATATAGTAGTGGTAGTCAGTACAGTAGCATTGAATGTTCGCAGCATTCACTTGAGAGATTTCTGGCAACGGTTAGTACGTTTCAAGCCAAAGAATCAAACGGGAAGGATGACTACGCAAACTGTTGAGTTGAATCTATTTGTTTCGTGTAGTTGATGCGCTTTAGCTTTGATTTTATTTGGAAATGTGCCTTGAAGATTTTGTGAGCAATTCATTTCTTTCGAAATTCTTGTCTTGTGGTAAGCAGAAATTGGAAAATGACATTTCCTGGGGAACCAGTGTCGTGCACATGCCGCTGTATTATGATTCATTGATGACTACGTTTTTATCAAGGTCTGTAAAGCGCATACCAGAGCCGCCACCACCAATACCTTCGAAACTCCTACGTTTTTATGGCTTTTGACCTCGGAGTATAAAAAAGGAAATGTTTGCTCACTCTATGAGCTCAACAATAATTATTAACTCAACGTAGATGATTGGTCGTGCAAACCTTGTTAATAAAATCCTTCAACAGTGTTGAGCAAAGATTTCCATAATTTCAATTCATTTATTAATTTCAAAATTATTGATTAACGGATAACTACGTATCACTTTTTGATTTGTAATTTTTAAATCATAAAGATACAGTATATAACTATTATGTACAGATTAAATAATTTCCTCGCGCAATTACTACTTAAACGTAAACGCCTGAAGAGGTTTAAACTAGGTAATATAATACTAACATTTTAAGTTACGACTTGTCAACGAATATTAATTCATTCTGCTCATAGCACTTCGTTTCAATTGATTGCGAATGACTATAGTTTGCGAAACAACTTGGAATTATGATACCGCAAATAAACTACCTAACATCAAACAGTCAAAATAATAAGGTTTTTTTACATATGGGTTATATGAAGATACATACGTATGTATATGATCACCGAACGGAATGTACATTTATAATGCAATTTAGAATTAACGTTTGGCTATTGAAGATACAACTTATTGATACAAATTACATGTTGGCCAATCTCTGAACTAGATTTTATCAATACATAATTATCTCTCTAGCTTATTACATGTATATATTGAAGGCATGGCTCAGTCTACTATCGAATTTATCGGGAATCAGACATCTACATGTTATAGATAATAAAAGTAACGAGCTAACAAGTAGTGTCACAAATATTTAAGTTCTAAGCCAATCGCGCGACAACCAAATCAATTTAGACAAATCAACATATAAATCGGCGAGTTTTACATTATGATGCATTACATAAAGTTTCTTTAAGACACTCATGATGAAGGCCTCGATCGATGAAGGGTTTCAAATGAAATCGACCGTTTTCTCCGTATGGAACTTGCAGTTTACTTGAGTAGAACCGTGGAACCCGTCTAAAAACCAAACCAATTTAAACATTACTAGATTGGATAATTTTGTGCACGTATCTATGTATATTGCAATTTTTGTGAAAATATGATGTGTACCTTTTTGAGACCAAAATTCCCATTCGAGTTTCTAATTGCATTAAATATTGCCTCGCGGGGATCTGGTGATGTGGGAGTTGTCGGAGTAGACGACTTTGAACCTCTAGCACCACCATTTGCAGCAACCGATGAAGATTTTGCCACATCCAGACTGAAACTGGACTTTACTGGTCCATCTGCCGGAGGTGGTGGTGGGGGAGGAGGAGGAGAAGCACCATTCATGGGCACAGTTTTTGTATTACTTGTTGAAGTAAAAGACGGCGTACTCTGTTCTGTTGAAATTTTTCGTAAGGCTAGAGAAGCTACAGGAGCAGGGCTTTGCTTCGGGGTTACTATAACCTGTGGGGTGTCCCGTTTAGTTGTCTGCGGCTGACTAATTGCCGACATGTATGTAGATGTTATTGGAGACTTCTTGAAACTGTTGCTCTTCACATCATCCAAAATTATATTATTTGCCATAAATGCATCTTTTTTAGCAGGTGGTTTACTCTCTTTAGTAGCGCTTTTTGACCCATCGTCTCCGTTTACAATTATAATGGCTTTGTTTCCAACACTGCGTATCTGAGGTGGGTTCGATGGTGGTTTGTAGCCTCCTGTAGTAATTCTCACTGAATTATTGGGACCATCGACCACAGTAGGGGAAGGGGTGAATCGTTCATACGAGGTGGATGATGACAAAGTGGACGTGGTCGATGAAATTGGTGACGGAGTTCTTCGCTGAGCATCCATATTATTGAACTGGTTTCTCTTCCCCATTAATTTTTGTACCATTTCCGTGGAGGACATCTGAGGAGATCCTTTCGGCTGTGAAACTCTGAGCACTATCGGGGTCGAAGACTCACTGGAATGTGATTCTATGGAGTTATGGCGTTTTAGGGGCTTATTAGATCCTCGCGAGTCCATCGAGTCGGTGCTGTGCAAACTTGGTACAGGACTCACGGTTCCGTCTGAATGCAACGACTGTTGTGATCCCACTTTTGTTAATCGTTGTTTTTCAAAAACCTTTTGAATTGCTGCAATGTTGCTTTTTAAATTTGTGGCCGGGATAGGAGCCTCTTTTCCGTTATTTTCCACTGGCTTAACCCCCTGGAAGAACTTTTTTCTCTCTTGCAGTGAGGTTGAACTTGTGATCTCCACCGTCGACTTGACGGGGACAGGTTTGGAATCAACACTGTCCTTGCTACCTTTGTTGACCGCGAAAGGCTTTGCTTTCGGTAAAGTATTACTGGATTCCATTGTGGATATCGTAAAAACCACTGGCTTTTCACCTCTAAACGACGACTTCGACATTTCTAGTGTTGGGGTTACGTTTACTACTACGGGCTTCGGATCAGCTTCAACTCGCTTCGGCTGATATTCACTTACTGATATGGTCACAGGAGCATTCTTCACGGCCACTGGGGCTGCAGCTGCCTTATCAATGGAAATAGATTTATCACTAACAACTTTGATAGGCGTGGGTTTTGATTGCACATCAGTAATTGAGTTGTCCCCATTCCCGTAAATATCTATCTCTGCGGGTGGACCATCTTTTTGCTTCGATTTTTCCTTTTCTGTCTCCTCCATCTTCTGCTTCCATGCCGAGAGGACATTTCGAACTCCTCCGGTTGTATTTGGGAGAACATTTGCTGCACTCAAAGCAGCGGACCATCCCTTAATGGCTGGGTTGCCGAGAGGACATTTCGAACTCCTCCGGTTGTATTTGGGAGAACATTTGCTGCACTCAAAGCAGCGGACCATCCCTTAACGGCTGGGGAGGGAGAAGGACTAGATTCTCGTTGTTTATTCTTCAACAATAAGCTGTTATTTACGCTTTCTGTTTGGGGACTGATCAGGGGAACAATGGGACCGCCTTGGAATGAATGAATTCTCCCAGGTTGAGCGGTTTTTGCATTGGCATCCTGTTGACCGAACCCCATGATGTAGTCTTCGTCACTTTTTACTGAAACTGCCCGCCTAGGCCTTTCATTCCAGGAGGCCATTTTTACCGTCGGTGGACCAGAGTATTGGTAAATTACTGTTGTGCTCTCCTCCTTCACGACTTTCTTTTGTCGTAGTTCCACAGGGGCAAAGTCCGTCTCCTTCCTATAAATGACATTTAACATTGTTTGGTGAACACAAAGTATATACATACAGACCACCTCCATCACTGTGCATTCTTACGTTAACGCACACACACACACACACACACTGGCTTTAGATCATTTAAGATACATCAAGGAGATTTTTAGATCCGTCCAGTTTTACTGGATTAATATTATTACACTTACATATCTTCTGAATCGTTCTTTTCAAACAAATTTAGAGTTGTTTCTCCCTTCGCAGGGGACTGGCTCCTCTTAGTCGTCACCTCCTCCGTTGTTATTGGCTCTGGAGTCCGTACGGCAGTTCCAACGTCTTGAACGATCTGGGGCTTTTCGGGATTCTCAGTTTCAGAGTAGTTCTCAATCTTATCGTTCACCTGTGGGTGAGGGTTGACCTCAGGCACTTGATTTGTCACCACCTATTCAACACATGACATAATTTGACAATAGGATTTAAATTATCTTCAAGTAAAATACGTCAAATATTTATAAGTGGACGCTCTTGACATTTTTGTTACTGAGCGGACTGCATGTTGACTCACTTATGCCTCATGATTTTTCAGATTGTCTCATGCACTCTTGAGTTGCAGCAGCAGAGACAAACTTAATTAAACCTAACGCTTACCAATATGAACCAGCCAGGTAAAGAACGGAGCAAAGGAGCCGTTGATACTATGTGATACGGTACATACGTTATGTATGTGATCAACAATTTCATGTTAGGCTGATGACTTTTCCTGCCAGCATTCTAGTACCGATAAACCAACATCCGACACACATTAACCAACATCATCTACGCCAGATGTGCAGTCAAAATGATTTTTATCAGTTATGCGTATTTGTTCTTGTAATAAAAATGTTCCACACTCAGTAACGTAAGGCAATCATACAATTTCCCTACAACGCATTAGACACCATAATGAAGCTTTATCAATCTCCTCGTCGTATATTAAAGTTACCAAACTGTTATCTACTTCTGAACAACGGTGTTGATGAAAGCAGCACTAGAGAAATCCGTATTTTATATAATGCAGTGCAAATGAGTGACGAAACTGTCAACCATGCTTAGTATATAAGGTGACGACCGAGACTCTTGTTAACAAAACGTATGTATGTGTATTTACTCCCAAAATCCCAAATACGGTATATAATGATATACGACAATCGGAAAATATGAAATGGTAATTGGCAATTGGTATTTTGACAATGAAAGAGCTTGCATTAGTGCAACTGGCAATTGCATATGACTTCGACTGTACACCAAGAGTGCCTGCTTGCGACAGGTGTTCATCAGTGTTCCACAACAATGGGGAGTGTATAGTGTATAATGTGTAGTTCGAACGATGTTACAGTAGGTAAGATAATAAATATGGTAGATTGCGTAATCCAATTGTGCCAAGAGCATTTTGTCCCTTTCACTTAAAAATCCAGTGTTAATCCAATCTGACGATGACAGGCATACATGCATATACCCATCGGCATCCGTGAATGTTGCACATACCTGAGAACTTACATTATATGCATAGGTAGGTACTTGGAGATGGAACGGGATTGTTTACTTTTCGAGGATTCGTTAAATACTAACCCAGCATAAGTAAAATAATCTTTACTGCCAGGGATAACTGATTTAAATCATGTAATACATACAATCAACCCACAAAAATACTACGTTTTACTTATAAATCCTGGTATGTCGCGGTATATTTTCACAACAATGATGCTGCTACTTGTGGCAGCAGGAAGGGAATGTCCAACAAATGTAACTTACATAGTTCTAAGCGGAGCATAGCATATTTTAGTATGAGTTTTAAGGTTAATTCATACGCAGATTGTCTGCCTGTAGGGTTTACCTTGAGCCAATTATAAAATTTAATCCTGCAAAGTCTAGTTCAAACAAACCTGTGCTTAATCTTCGAACAGTGATACGATGCATTGAATACAAAAAAGAATATGGTGCGATTCCGGAATGTCGCGCCTCTCTGTTGACGTACTCACAAACTCGTGCAATCACACACACCCACCCACCTATATCAATGACCGATGAAAAGGTCTAGAAAATATTATCGTGTTTATTATTTACACACACACACACAAATTAATTTTTAAAAAGGGTAAACTATAAATCATCTTTGTCGAAGTGTGAGTAATACACTCGTGTGTTAATATAATATGAGAAATAATGCCTTGATTTTATGCATCATAACCTTGCAATGCGTCTAACCATTGAACCCTGTGTTTTTGCCTTAATCTGGACATTTACATTGCTTTTGATTCGATTCAATCAGTTGAGTCATACTTGAGTTGTGACAACCACGCATTTACATATATTGACTACTCAAACTGCATGCGCATTCCTCATCAAGTCGGGCAACTTCAGTTTTTTAAAACTATTTATCTCATCACACTCTCTCAAATGGCTTGAAACAATCTGCTGATTACAACTTTTCCCCGAATTTCACTCTGTCTGACTCACAAATTGTCAGTTATAATGTAACAAATATTTTTTAAACATTTGCCTCCCATAGAATGCAGGTTTGGTGCAATGGCAATGGTTGTCCACTAAAGATACCTCATAAAGTGAAATAGATGCCAATATTTGAAAAAAATCATGAAAAAACTTCACAAACCTGCTCAGACGTAGGTTTCGAGCTCATACTTCCTTCCTCGGATTGCATATTATGCTGCTTCATAAACTCTTCTTTCCAATGTTCAAACTCCATTTCGAGTTGTTTACGAAACTCTTCCTTTACCACCGTTTCTTCAGGTTCTGCATGAAGTTTCTGAAGACTTGTTGCTTTCTGCACAGCTACAGGCTTTTCTTGCTGATTTTTCGTTGCAGAACTTGTTGCGACCTTTTCACTCAGCGATAAATCGGTCATCGAAACCGTCCGATCGTCCCTGACGTGATTATGGCTGTGCACATGACCGGGCATTTCGCTCTTGCTAACAGGCAAGGATTTGGGCGAGCTGATTATGTCCTCTTCTTCAGAGCCAGAATGTCGCAGATCCGAAACTGAGCCACTACTTTGACTTCCTCGATTTACAGCATTACTCCTTGCTGAGTAAAAGTTCTTCCTTCTTTTCTTCGCTTCGTCAAACTCAGAGTTGTGGGAGAAAGACTCAGACTTTGAAAGTTTTCTCGCAGGCACATTTGGCTGAGGGATTTCAGTATTAAAAGAAAACTCCTGGCTATCCTCAGCTTCTTCAGAGGGTGAGTGATGAAGTTGGGCTGTTGTCTCAATTACTAGCTGCTTTGCATCCTCCGATTCTTTATTCTCGTCAGGAATAGAGTCTAAGAGAATTTCCCCATCACTGCTGTCAAGGGATTGTTG
>JAHZMW010001028.1:0-20748 GCA_027743745.1 Alloscopus bannaensis | reverse complement strand
CTGGGGAAATATGCTCGCTTGGCAATACATTTTTTGCATACCTTTCTCAGGATATTGATATAATCAAACCTTTAAGAGATGATTTGGGAAATTCTAACCGAACGAAGCAATTTTGAAGCTCGGTATAGTCTGACCTTCAAGGTTGATAAATTTCTGAATATCTGTTTCATTTGCATTGGTTCTCCTGCATCTAAAGTAAAGCATTATTAATCAGAATGATTTTGTTGACAGGCATTTGTCTCGCCTTGACACAACATGCTTTCCATCGATTGCTCGAAACACGATTATTCTCTCTCTGAAACAGGAAGTAGGAGACACATATTATCTAGAAGCTTCACATTACACAACAAGTCAGTCCACGATGCCCTTTGTAATGGAAGAACAACATTGTTGTTTAAATGAAGGAAAAAGACAAAAAAACGCAAACCAAATCAAAAGCCCATGGGATCAACTTCAGTATTGCGTGCGTTGTGCTATAGTAAACATAGTCCTCTCCTAGTATACTCGTCGATCTACTTTCATTGTGACCATTTGCCCGAGAAAAAAGACAATACCAACAGAACACTACCACACTATCTATAGTTTTTGACTATACAAGTATATATGCATTGATATTAACCAGCAAACTTTTTTGCGCCTCTTGTGAGGATTGTAATGTAAATAAATTGGAGGAGAGCAAGTCTCCAAAGGAAAATGTTGCGTTACATGTTCGGTGTAGTGCTTTTAGAGAGAAAGCGCTAGGAAAACGATAAAATTAATGTGGTCGCCGCGGCTGACTGTTGAGCAGGGAGCTACTCAACTAAAGTACAACACAACGTAAAGTAGTTTTCTCCGAAAAAATGTTTGTCTTTGTTAGGTAATTTCATTTAATTTCGACAATACATACATTACCAAACACAAAGATATATTTACAGGATTCTTCAAGCGGGTGGCATGGTGGTGGGCTCTCCTTGACTCTTTCTCCGGTCCTGAGAATTAGGCGGTGTATTCTAGGTCAATACAAAAGTCCAAAGTGGTCCTTGACTAAAACCTTCACGTAAAACAGGAACGTGTGTATGAGCAATATTCTCACACACACTGGTGTTCTCTGTCACGATTAAGGACACATAAACAAAACTCGAGCAATTTATCTTTTCAATAGGTTTCTACACAAACACACATTGAGGATCTCTGTTTGATATAGGTTAGCCGTTCTACGTGAGAGTGAGAGGGTGTTGTTATTACTACCACACTTGTGGAAGCAAAGAGGAAGGAAAAGCTCTACATCCCAAAATAATCGTTTCTTTTCTAATGATACAGAAAGACACAACAGCGCGAAGCACTTGGATAGATTGGCTGTCTTTGTCTTTCTGTAAAAATAACAATCCTAATACGATTTCAAGAAGAGTTTCTTCTCCGTAAAAAAAACCAAAATATACACTCACTACTGCGTGACGGCGTGAGTAAGTGAATGAAGCAAGTCGTGTTCTCTCTTCATCTTTCTTGTGTACTCTGCCACACTATACGGCTCTCGTCGATTGAAGGCATTACGATGGAAATGCTTCATTTACCGTGAGACACACTTAAAATATATGTATACTCCAGTCACAATAAAAGGCAAGTGAACAGCGAAACAGAGATAAGGAATGCTTGTACACTTTTCTCCAGCTTTGAGAAGCATATATGCTTGGAAGAGCAAGTGGCTCTTAATTTAGCTCAAGACTGGCGAGTGAATGAGGTGCTTCTGTTTAGTCATTTTATCTTGATACCTGCTGCATTCTACCGTACATATAGATTGGCTTGTTTTCCTTGTCGGAGGCGGCCGAAATGGATGAAACCGATAAAAGCCGCGCTCCAGTTGTCACTGCACCGTTTGTCTATGTCACTGTAGACGGATTGTCTTCATTAAAGGTTTAAGATGGGATAATTAAGAGAGTTAATAGCTTCGGTGAATCCTTCTCGGTCCTGTTTTCCCTAAACAGATTTCTGTCATTAAATGGCTGGGAAAAAAGGTTGGAGAGTACGTGAGTTGTGGGTCATACATGTAAAACGTGGATTTCACTTAGGCACTCTGTGAAAAGGTAAATGTGGGCATTGTTAAAAACGAAGTTTTTTCCTTTAATCGACGAACATTCAACGGTTTTTAGCTCTTTCCTTGCGCAACACACAGTGTTTCTGTTAATACCCATTATGTCAGTCACTTGATGGTGTAACGGTGATGGCGTCTGTATTATGTAGGGCATAAAAGCCAAGTCGTATGATGCCCACGCGGAGCTTATATCTCGACCTGAAATCTCACGCTGAATATTGAATGGTTTTTTTTCCTTGTTTCGTGAAGGAAATCGACTTTTCAACTTTACGACAAGTTATTGAAAAGTTTGCTCAATGAGATTATCTCCTGCGGGGTCCTTTTATCTATATGAGGCCAAGTCATATTGAAGAAGAGTGGAAGAATGTAGATGTAAGGATTTTTGAAAGAAAAAAACCTACAAAAACGAAATTCATACACACAACGAAGCGATGTGTAAGAAGACTCTATTATAATATGCGAGTTTTTTTTCATTACTGATCTTGTACGATGAGTATTTCCATTGGGAAAAAGTTGAAGACAGATTTTTGTGAGTTTCTTTTCTGTTAGGAAATTACAATTTNTTACTGATCTTGTACGATGAGTATTTCCATTGGGAAAAAGTTGAAGACAGATTTTTGTGAGTTTCTTTTCTGTTAGGAAATTACAATTTTATTCTTGGAGGATATACACAGGAAGCGAAAATAAAAGAAACGTCAAACGATAGTTCAAAGGTGCTTGTGTGTAGTTGACTTATTTCAGTGCGTATGTTTTTCTTTCTGAAGAAAAGGTTGTGCGTGGGTTGAGACGTGGTTGAAATTGTAGAAAATGTATATAATATTGAATTGTTGTGAAGAAGCTAGTTATCCAGTCTCGTTTTAGCTTCGAGAAGGGTAGTACAACGAATCTTTGCTGAGGTGAAATGAAAATATATAATAATCAAGGAGAACGTATAAATTCTTAGTACGCCTCCTGCTGTGGTAAATGCTGCTGCTGCTACTTTTACGGGATCGTTTCAAAAAATGTCCAGCGTTCTTTTTGAAGATGCCCAAAGATTTTTGAAACAAATTCATCTACCCCGCATTATTTGCGTAGGGGAGAAAAATGGTTTTGAAAGGAAACTGCCCAGTTATTACTTGAAGATAAACGTCGATATAGAAGTGCATCAAGTATCGGCACTTCATTTTTTTCGATGAAAAACCCTCCTGCGGAATGGTGAAACGATTGTTACCTTTTGGTTCAAACACCTGCTCATCGTATACTTTGAGGAAAGGAATTGAAAAAAAATTAAGAAACCACTGAGGATCAAAGCCGAAACCCAAATGTAACTGAACTCGCAGGTGAAGTGTTATTACAAAGTACAATGTTAGGCTGAAATGGCTAGCAGGCATTTCTTACAAACAGCGTTAGAAACAAATTCAGATTTATTTCTATCCTCCTCCTTGTTTAAAAAGGTGTCTTTTTCTTTGGGATTACTTTGCACCTTTTTCTCTAATAATATAGTAGAAAAGGTTGTTATTGCTTGGAATGCGTTCCAATGCGTTGGAAAAAGTCCAATTTTATAATTCAATAGATTTTACCTGCATTTTATCTGCAGTCTCATGAGAGATGAAGAAGAGATTCATCTTTCGAGCTGAATTTCTTGATTTTGCTTCTTCATGTAATAAAACGACAGAAGCGGATTGTTGCGCTCATTTATTTAGGACAAAGACATTGTGCATCTTGAACTCGGCTTCTCAACGGGAGGCAAATACGTAATTAACTCAGTTTTAAATGCTGATTAGCTCTTGTAGTCAAACGTGATATTTCCAGTGTGGAGCTGGAGAACGCGGATGCAAATCAGAAAGCTTAATTTGGAAAAGCTCAGGAAGTTTTTACGGGGAATACATGAGTGACACAAGGCAAATCCAAGATGGATGGTGAAAGGGCCAAGGACGATAAATTCATAGCTGTTGTTGCATTTGCATAAATTAAGCATCCGCAGCGGCATTCACAATAAAATTTTGAATAAAAAATACTTTCCATCTTCCCAAAATCACCCTTAGTATTTTCCAAAGTTCTCACTGTTGTTCCTACGCTTGATATTGCACTGCTGTTGCACAAAGAAAGGCACGACAGACATGGCCTGGAATGTAATTAGTGGCATACAGCATCAAGGTTACAGGTCTGACTTTGAGTTTATTTAGGAGCTATTCCTTCATTTTACCATCAAGCAGTGTGTGGTGGAATCGCTTCTTTCTTCCATCATCATCATTATGTGTTTAGTTAGTTTTTTGTGTGCCGATAAAACCTGTTCTTTCCTTGTCAGGTTGCAGTTGCACGTTTCCATTTTCTTCAGCTTGGTGGTGGGCATGGAGTATGTACAAGTAGACAATATGTTGTTCTATTGATGAAGGTTTCATTTTTCTGGAGTAATTGTACTCAAACCTGTTGTCTCCCTCTTAACATATTCCCCTTTTATGTTGATAAGTTATTATGCGGATGGCATTGGCAATGGGAATGCTGTGTTCAATGTCAAAGAATCAAGACACACATCAGCAGGAGCCCGGTCGTTATTGCTGCTTCAGTGTGTCTTGAAAAAAATGCCTCTCATTACTTTATTGCCGCTGGACCGTACATTTGTTTTTTAAGAGCATAAGACACACATCAGCAGGAGCCCGGTCGTTATTGCTGCTGTGTCTTGAAAAAAATGCCTCTCATTACTTTATTGCCGCTGGACCGTACATTTGTTTTTTAAGAGCACATGGAAAACAACCCGGCATGGATCTTTATCTCCCATTTTTGACACAAGTCAGTTGAAGGAGTTGAATGTAAAAAACAGGGTGATACACTCGCTGGTTCACATAGTATGATTCGCTGGAGAGGCTTTTATAACAAGGATAAAAATATAAACGAAATCATGAATTTATTACCCGGAGGACTTGCCATGAGGTTATTTGATATGATGGCGCTTTTCCCTCGTTGTTCCTCCATTTATTTTCGCTTATTATCAGCATCGTTTACTCTCCGTGGAATGAAAAGGCTAGAGACTTTGAAGGAGATGATTACGATATGATAATCATGTGATCCAAGAAAAAAAGGAGCTGGTCATGAATTTATTACCCGGAGGACTTGCCATGAGGTTATTTGATATGATGGCGCTTTTCCCTCGTTGTTCCTCCATTTATTTTCGCTTATTATCAGCATCGTTTACTCTCCGTGGAATAAAAAGGCAAGAGACTTTGAAGGAGATGATTACGATATGATAATCATGTGATGCAAGAAAAAAAGGAGTCTGGGATTTTTTTTTCAGAATGAATTTTTTAACAGTGCAATAAAACACTTTATGAACAAAGCACCAATAACTTTACTTTCTTCCACTTCACTGTTTACCTTTTATTTTTATTTTCTCAACATGCTCCATCCACTCGTTGTCATTAGGATGCAATGCACCACGACTCAGCGTTTTGTTCTCAGTCTCTCTGACTTCTCAGATACACCACCGATTATCCGCATGCATAAGCATGTTAGCCGAGAAAGAATATTAGATGAGAGCGGATAGTAATGATGATGACGATCATTGCGTCTATATAGTTAGGCTGCCTTAGAGTTTTGTCATTAAGTCGTGTGGACTGACTGGGAATAGTTGGCTGATGGCTGAAGGACAGAAAAAAGTAAAAGTGGGGATTATTTGCTTAGAGAATTCCGTAGGTATTTTCCTGCTTATGAAGCATTTTGTAATCAGTGCGCGCATGTGAACCTGCAGCTATAAAAGCAAGTGCATTTTTAGTGGAGCAACCGAGGTTTCCCATGTGCATCGAGGTAATACAAACCAGGACATGGTTTGCTATCGGCTTGGATTGTAATACCCTAAAATTAGAGATGACGAGTTTTTTTCTACCTTTTACACCAAAAGCCACGGACTATTTTTTTTACTCAAGTCGACACGCTGTGTGTATGAAGTAAGGTAGAGGGATGAATTTTTACGGCTACTTCCCTAGTTTTAATTAAGATTTCTCAATTTTGTGGTTAGTTTAGTCGAACACGTTCAGTTTGAATTAGGTGTACGAACGGTACTACGGAAAAAGTTAGAAGTGAGCTCTGGTAGTGGCTACCTGTGGCTTGCACCCCGTTCCATTGATTTTCCTAACGAGATTAATTAGAAAAATGTGGAGGAATCTCCCACAATAGAAACTTTAAACTTGTTTTTCATCATTATGGACTAGCTCCATGAATTTCTAGCATACAAAAACTACTAAACGAAAAGTTGTACTCGACAAGACAAGATTCGTTGGAAAATCTTCCAAAAAAAGTCTACTACACATTACACGGTATGATGGTTCGCACGATATGCAGTCGCAGTGAGCAGTTTACACTGTCATTTATTACAAAGAATCCTGACGGATCTTTCCACATGAAAATGACTGACTTGCTGCCTTCCTCCACAGGTAATTTAATGACGGGAAGCCAATTAATATAGGTGTGACTAGGTGGCAAGAGAGTGTAATGAATGTTATTATGTGTTTTATATATTGACTCTTGCGATGGTTGACCACGGCCTATTTTTTAAAGGGGAACAAGAAATATCAAAGGTGTGCTGGATTCGCTTGTCAATTTAGTGATTCAGGTTTTTCTACTTTTCTAAATAACGTCTTCATAAAACCAACTTTTGCCCTCGTACATCATCTCAGTTTACTCTCTGCCCAGGTACTAATATATGACGAGCATCTGGCTTGCATGCTAAAAATGACTCTTATTTCGAAAGAGTTTTTTTCTCACATACTTTTATCTTCATGAGTTACAACATGTTATTTCACAGGGGCGAGTTTTTAATTAGAATGGGAGTCATTGGTCATTTGGCTGAAATACGAAGGCATCCATATCCATACAAACAATTACTCAGCCCCTTGTGTGAAACCGCCCGGGGAGAAATTGAAACTTACAATTTAATAAACTAAATAAGTGAAACTATACAACACGTCCTGATGATGCGACAATTGAAATGGCAAGTCAAGTTGAAGGTTTTGGAACGGGACCGACATGGAACATGGTATGCATGACTTGACGATAGCTGCATAAGCAATTAATAACTAATGAAAGTGGTTGTATATTAAACCCGTCACTCTCCCGGTTCCCTACTGACTATCACCTGTGTTTCAAATAAAAAACACTCTAATTCCTCTTGCTGCTTGGAAAAGGCATGAGTATTTCCCTATGGCCCGCTGTTCTGTGTTGTAAAAAGTCCAACTGGTATGCTCGCAAGGAAAACAGAATATAAATTATAATGGGAAGTCGTAGTCTGGTATTTTGGTTACATCATTTTGGATAAACTGGAAAGTGTACACGAGTGAGGAGCAAAACACTTTCTACAACTCAAACACCTACAACAGCAGAGATAACTTTGGCTAAGAAAATATTCGGTGAAAGGGAAAGTAGAGAGAAGTTTTTTTGTGAAATGTGGGACAACCACAAGCTCAAAATCCACAAAAGCATTCTCAGGTTCTCTAAATAATTAAATACGAGCTTAATTGCTAAATTAGGTCGTGTAGTAATTATCTATATGGCAAAGTTCCATAAACTTTAGACAGATGCATTCCTTCTAATTTACAAAACTTTTCTCAATGAGAATACTACAACACTAGCTCTTGTCTCCGCTATGTGCATAACAAAGTAAGCTCACAGAGACACAAACACTCCGCACTAATCATTTCCAAACGTTATTCCAGAAACGACATGGAGCTTTCCAGGGAGTTACGCATACCTAGCAAACCAAAAACCATACACATATCATCGTCACATATCCCCACACAAATATATATATGAGAATCATAATGTACCTCTGAAACAAAGTTTCCTCGACTATTTTAACAACATACGAGCTAAAAAGTTTTTCCACTGTGTGAGGCTCATTTTGGTGAAAGAATTCCATGTGGTTTTCTCTTGTGCCGACAGATATACTACCTTCTACACATACGCACAGTGAGAAACTTGATCAAAACTAAACCTTTCCTCCACAATAATCTGTTGAGTTCTTCTCATCCCTTTTCCTCGCTCAGTGAATAAAGTTGATGATGATGAGGATGCTACAATATGGTGTTTGATCTGCCTGTCTCTTTCATACTTGGCTAGAGAGTCTTTATCATTTTCACGGAAAAACTATAACCCAACATTGTCTCTACTACTGTCGCAACTTGCAACTCCAAATTGTGTATATAAGGATTGTACAACATGTATGCATCAGTCCTTCGCAACTCGGACTAATTATAAGAAACCTAAAACCGAAGCGCTTCATCTTTCATTAGTCCGGAGTGGGTTTATCATTCGTGTTTTACACCATGTGTGTATACGCAGCCTGGATTTCTTGTTTGCTATCATTGTACAGAAATATAGTTATATATTTACCACGACATATGTATATATCCTGTTACTTATTGTGTTCAATCGACCGAGCATAATATAGCGTGGTAAATGTACCCCTTTTGTTTTTTGTTCAGCTCTTTATTTATAGTCTATATTTCAACGAGCTATCACAATATAGCTTACATCAACACATCCTCCGTAATAGTGATGAATATTTAAATACAAAAGTAATCCAGTTTATGTCCTCCCTGATCTCTGGAGATTTATACTTGAGCTTGAGCATGATGATGATGACGGCGACGGAGACGAGCAACTTTATTGGAGGCATACTTATATAGATTCATTCCCAAGTGAAGACTTTATCTCATCGGTGGTGAGCAATATTTAAACTTTGTGTACACTCACAGTGAGTCTTTTCTACCACACTACATGCTCAAAGCGAGAAAACAATCTGTATTGGAGTACTCGGCGATATTGTACAAGAACGAAAATGATTTTCTACTGTAACACCTGCTCAACTTTTTTGTTTGGTTAGTCTTATTGAAAGATCTGCTCTGGAGAAGTTTGTGGTGAAGCGTTTATCGACTCCAGAGGTTTCGAAGGAAGGGATTAGTTTTTAGTTGGAAAGTACATACCAATGCATAACGCATGGATGGATTCATGTGTGATATGCACTACACCAAGCGAGAGTCGACTCCAGAGGTTTCGAAGGAAGGGATTAGTTTTTAGTTGGAAAGTACATACCAATGCATAACGCATGGATGGATTCATGTGTGGTATGCACTACACCGAGAGAGAGAGAGAGTGAAATCATACAAAAAACTCAAAATCGCTTTTGTGTACGGAATATACCCTCTGTTTGTGCGTCGAAACACATAAATATTGATTAGACCCAAACAACACGTCTACCAATGCACATACGCGTAAGTGTGCATTGCGTATCTTGAGATAAGAATGTTTGTTGTATCCGTAAACTGCACACGCACACAACTCCATATAATATGCATATTGTGACTACTCAAAATGCAACTGATTACCCAAGCCAAAATAGGTGACGATGTACGAGGCTTTTCTTATCTTTAAATTACAAGACAAGCCCACCTGGTTGTTCTCCACCATGAATATTTCCCCCACGGTGGTGGTGTTGTTTGGTGTCTGCTCATCCGTCGTCTTCAACCAGACGGGGAAGAAGCCCTTGAATTTTTTAACACGGAAAGTGATCCATTCTGGGCTCCTCTCCTGCTCTTCGTGTTACCGTAATAAACGGCCAAACATTATTAATGAATTTAATGAAAGTGATGCGGAGAGTAAAGAGAAAATTGGGAGTATGCTCACTACCACGAAGCTATCAGCGGCAATTTTTCTCGGTGAGGTCGACAAGTCTCACTGAAGTAAAGCAAAGCATATAATTTATAGAACGTTAAAATAGAAGGTAAAGTTGATAGCAGCCTCAAGCCTTTACTTTAACATGACACTCCAACACAGACTCTTTTGATTGGTCTGGAATATCAATTAAAGAGCTCCCCTTCCTAAAAAAAGAGGTGACCGGCTACTTTGGTGGTGGTTTGAAATCCATTTTATGTATATCGAATGTTAAGTGTCTGCTTTGCTTACTCATAATTGATTTAAAAAAAGCTGTATTGGTTTCACCACAATCTGTGCTTGTGATCTGTACATTGAATTATCTTTTAAAAAGCTCACATCAAACTAGGTCTCTCGCGGTAGGGTAATTTATTTCATTTTTTCTTTCAAGCAGTAATGACGATCCATTAGCTGAATTGTAGACGAAATTTGACTGGGCACTTGAAAAATGGATTTACTCTTTTTTTGGATCAAAAGACGAAATACCAACTCTAAAAAACATTGAATGTGTCTTCTGTCGACTGGTGTCTACTTATTTTGGGAACGAACAGGTGAAGGCACACCGTAAATATTTAAGCGGTAAAACAAGAAGCATTCCGACAACAAATTCAACGGCTATGGCTGTCAAATAAGAGTATGCTGTATGTTCGTTCGAGGTTTTGGTTCCCAGAGACTTCTACCGAACTAGTTCCTCCGATTATATATACATTAGAAATTGGAAATGTAGTCGGGAAAAACCGTATCACATATCCGCTACACCATTTATTGATTGACGTACACATCAAAGTGATTTCTGATATAATGAACGTCCCTCACGTGTATGAGGCTACAACGAGGTCGACGGAGAAGCACGATAAAATAATTGTAAGAAGGAAAGACGTATGGTGTTCAAATATACTTAGTATTTGTGCTAAAAGGAATTCGTGCTAAACTCACACCCACACCCTACGTATGCAAAGTTCAGGATATTCTCAGAGTTTGTATGTGTGGTGTTCTTCGAGTCAGTAATGGGGAAACAGTGTATTGTTTTGTCTTCCTGAATAGGATACCTAATTCTACTTGTGTTTCTTATTATTCAGTAGGCGTTTCTCTTTCTTTTCACTGCTCTCCTGAATAAGAATTAACGAAAAGGCCAAAGGAAAAAAGAGGCTCATTTCAAAGCAAGAAAAAATAAGTTTGCTCTATATTTCCAAAGTCTCAACTTATTGTATGCTGGCTTGCCTCTATATGAATACAATTTTTTCTCTCTTTAAAAAAGTTGAGCAGGTTAGCAGGATATATTTCGTGTGTGATACGGTTTCGATAAGTGAGTGGAAAAGTCATGCGAATAGCTAGTCAAAAGAGAAACGTGTGTGGAAATATTTGGCTGCTTTGAACTTTTAAGTAATACGGCTGTTGGAAGAAAAAGGCAAAACGAGTGAAAATGCCGGTGCTGTACTTTTTCCTCCCGCAAAATTCTTGAGAAAGAAGTGAGAGAAAGCAGGGAAAGCATGAATTATACAAAGTTAAGTAGGTCATATGCAAATTGGATGGATGGACTGGATGCATGAGCGAATAATTTTTCCTTAGCAGAATGAATGGATGAGAGGAAGCTCTCATTTCACAACATTAACTTAAAATCTCTCACTCACCTTCAATACTACACACGTTTGTATAAGTAAAGTGGTTTTTTTCTACTCGATGTGTCGTTAGTTCTCCTGCCAGCTTTCCTTTAAAGGGTTTTAGATAGGGGAAAAAGATGGTGTATGAGCAAGTGTCTGTGTGTTCGCTCTCAATTTTCGTGTAATTTTGCAATTGGGCTAATGCGTAAATTAGTTTTGACAAGTTGGGAAAAGTGTGACTTTACTCTACCATCCTACTCCAAGTGGATTCGTTAAAAACGTAACGTGTACACACTGAGTGATATAACAGAGCTTCTTCTCTGCATATTGATGGAGACGAGTGTCTTTGAGTACACTTTATCCGTGTTTATATAAAAGGAGCTTAATGTGTTTTAGCTTCAGCATATTTAAATAAGACACGGCTTGACATATAAATATTATCTCACATATATGATCGTCATCTGTAGACTAAAATGTGTCTGGTAGTAAAATGCCCCTCCATTTTGCGAAATGGATTTTGACATGTGTCAATAACTTTTAGAGTAGGCTACTTTCTCATTTTTAATGCCCTCTTCTCCGCAAGGATAGGCGAATATTTTTTTCAAAAAAAATATCCCACTTGTCATATTTTACCGTAAGAGTAGCGATGTATAACTGTGAGTGTAGAAAAACGTACATGAAACGGAGGAGGAAGCCAAGTGAGTGAGCTTTTTTGAGACGCAGAAAAAGGATGGAACCTCATGAAATCCAGTATTTATTGCGTAAATCCACTACATAAATATTCGATTTTGCTAACTTGTACAATAGCAGCAGAAGCTTCTTCGCTTTGGAAGGAGAAGTGGAGTACAGAGTTCCAAAGTAATTCCAACGGCAGCAGGGCTCACATAGAGTATCAACGGTTCCGATTCAAGTTTTTTTCAGCTTTTGTCCCATTTCTCCATCTTTCATTCTTCACCAGTAAAGAAGGCAATTGCAAAAATGTCAGAAGCTCAACCGTCTGTCTCATCTCCTCTCTCTCTACGCTAGCACACTTATGTGGGATAAGTATAAAGAATATAAAAAAGTAAAAACGGGGAAGATGGATGGATGACTGGTAGACTACAGACTCTGCTGGCTCCTACACTTCGTCTCTGGTTTGCGTACAATGGCAAACAGACCCACGTTTTGTACTTCTTCCAGTAACAAATGTGCGTGCACGTTATAAAACTTAAACAGAGAAATACCTATACACTTGGTGGTGTGTGGTAAAGCATTCATATGCCAGTTGCCAGAAGCTTCACCATTTTTAAGACTTACTTATTGCTGTACGCGTCTGTCTTTCATTTTCAATGTGGCGCATGCTGGTTTGCCGGGGTTTTCACGAAAACTTTTCGCTGAAAGGGATACGGGCGTTTGCTACTCTCCTAGTCCACACAAGATGTTGAAGATAAGAACAAAACACTAGATATACATATTACACAGCCAAGAAATGAATATTCGCATATGGAGCTATCATAAATGTAATATTTCATATCTTCCATTACGTTTTGTATCCCCATATATTTGCCGCATGCCGCATATCAAAGTAATTGAAGTCAGGACACTCCAGCATAAAAAACTAGAGTGCTATATGGCGCTCTGGATGTTGAACTCAACCATTTCTCTTCATAATAGCGCTCTGCGATTTTTTTTTTTTTGAAAGAAAGTGTTTGTTGAAACCGTACTCGTCGTCTAGTGGAAAACGAAATTGTCAGACTTTCATTGCTTACCTCATCCTTCTCCAATCCTTTCGAAAGACATACTTTCTACGTAGTACCTCTACAATAATACACCTATAAATCTAGGGATATCGGAGAAATATTTAGTGCAAATAGCAGACCAAATAGTTCATGCGACAGGCACAAGCTTGAAGAAGAAAACGGACGAAACATTGAGCTAAGAAACGCTTTCTCCTTTTTCCTTCTAATACTATCATCCTTCGTTATTACTTAGGCTCCTCGTTTTTCTGTGACATGACCACCCCTTCATTATGACGGGAGAGCAGCAGGCGAGAAAAGGAAACGGTGCAGTAGGAGGCTCGAGTCGTCGTCGCTCCTAATGAAGTTAAATTACTATGGGATATGACGATACCATTAGTAAAAGTTGAGCTCACTACTACGGCTCATACATAATGTACAAGATCATTCTTGGGGAAGATGAAGTGGAGAAAAAGAGCGGAGAATTTTTTTGACGGAAATGCTCTGAACCTCGACGGCATCGGCACGCTATATCGCACTTGTGCATGTCAACCCGAGACATGGATAAGGTTATTAGATTATGCAAAGAGAAAAGGCCCTTTTAATATACTTTCAGGAGAAAGTAAACAGATTTTTTTGAAAGGCAGCTGCTCATATAATATTTAAAGTAGAAGGAAAAGGCGAAAAATTCGTGCAAGTGATTGAATCAATAATATTTTCATGGTTCCGTGTTAAATTCAAGCTAAGCTTAAAAATCTTTCAACTTGTATTATCGTACATAAACTTCATGTTATATGAAGGCATGCTCTTAAATGGAAGACATCAAATGTGGATTTTTTCCTCATATTATTACCACCATCTGCACATTTATCACATCACGTCCCAGGTTTGACAGTTGATGCGGTCGGCTGAAGTAAAACAAATAATGATTAGATGCTAATTTGCATTCAATTTCTCAACTCCTCTCTCGTCGCACTCACGCATTTAATCTTCCTTCAGTGTGTAGCGATCTACCTTGTAGCTCGGAACAAAAGCCAGCCAATATTATAAATAGCTGATGATGATGGAAGCCACGCACGCAGGTAGACTAGACGGAGCTAGTGCACTAAAAAGGAAGAAGTGCAGTTGTCAGTTAACTTTTGAATCGAGATGCACACTTTTTTTTTGTTTTGACAGACTCACTTCTCATGCATGGATGCCCCTCTGATGAATTATGAATGGGAATCGTTCCATCATTGTGCTCCTGTACTTCACCACAAAGATCTTCCCAGGCGGCAGGCACCACACTTTCTATTCACCACTCATAATTGCTTACAGCCTTGCCTATATGCGAGCGTGTGTATCGTTCCATTTGAAATCAATAATTTGTGACTCGTTGATGTAATCTGCTCAGGTAGCCTGTCTACTTAACATTCCTCGAGTGGAAATACGTAGACACTTTAAATAACTAGGTATTATTACAGCCGCCACACAACGGGCCACTCATGCACTCCACAATCTTAGCCATAAAACGCCCAATGTGCACTCGCACTGCACTCCACTTTTTTTCTTCTTGAATGGGTGTACAAGCTGGTAATGAAGTGGCTTTGTATCATTTTTATAATAGTCATTTAAAGGACTATAAAAACGCCTCTGCATTCTCGTCGGGTGTGCATGATGTACTCTACGTGTTCTTGTCGCCGATCGAGTGTGAGAGTGCACGCACTACACACAAAAACGAGCTAAGAAAAGTGGCAACGTGGTTTTTTCCTTCTTTATGGGTTTGTCATTGAGTACTTGTATAGCATCATTAAGTGAAACAGATCAGGTATACTCATCCATTCTGCCACCCTTGTATAAAAAGTTTGTGGTGTAGCGTGAGACTACGCCATGCTTTCACTGGTGAAGATGAAAGTTAATAAAACGCAAGCCCCTACCTTCTTCGATATACAAAAGGAGAAGAAACGCAACGTGCGTAAGTTTTTCTGTAATGGGATAATATTATGCAATTTCTTTTCACGTTGTTAAGGAAGAATGCGTGCGGAAAGAAAGCTGTAAAGTCATAACTCATTCCGTAAAATGCACCGATGGGAATACCAGTAGTGGAGGGAGAGGACGGAAAGAATTTTATGTGAGTAAAAGTCCTCCCTTTTTACTCAATGAAACATATATTCCATGGAAAGTGATTGCATTCAAGGATGGTGAAAATAGTATGCACTCATGCAATGCTGTTCCTCCGTTGCTCTTCTGATGATGAAGAAGGTATGGTTTGAGGAAAATTCCCCGTGTTTCATCTACTCAGAAGGAGTTGTACAGAGTTGAGAATTTTACGGATGAGAGAAATAAAGTAAGCACATGTCGTCTGTGATACTGCAGAGTGGTGGCAGAGAGGGAAAAAATGCCTGAAACCTTCCGTCTATATGATTCCCATTAAAACGGAGTCTTGGGATTTGGAACGCACATCACATCACATTCACATGGAGTTTTTTAGGAGTATGTGTGTGTAGTTCTTCCACTGTTGTGATTCATAGATGAACGCATGCATGCAATAATTCTTCTCTTATAAAAGAGCCTGATTTCCTTTGGTGTAAGAAGGAAATATCACAGCAAATATAATATCAACTAGAGTCATTCAATGCGGCACTCTCTGCCTCACCACTGCGGTCTCTTTGTGCCTATTGAGCTTCCTCCATTTCTGGGAGAAGTGGAAGCACACACACACAACCAGAGTTCTGAATAAAGAGGCCTTTGATTTAATTTATTTGAAATCGAACCGGAAATGGAAGCGTAAAAGGGAAAGCGGCAGTCCAATTATCGGAGAATATAAAAAAAAGTGGAGAACCTACGGCAATTTTTTTTGGAAATAAAACAGAAATGGAACCAGTGTGTGTACTCTCAAGACTCAAATGAGCTCTAGTGAATTAAAAGCCCTCTCAGAAATATTCTCATTCTTTCTCAGCCACCTCAGAGTCATTGAAAGGTGAAGTATGGGCGAACAAGATGTATGTGGTGACTCCCGTGCGATACTCTGTCTTTTATATGAAAAATCTCATACACAGATGTGGTGTTCCGTGTAATATTTACTATTCTCCGTAAAAGCTTTTTATATGAGATCAACTTTTTTTTGCAACAAAATTGGCTCGCATCCACGTTAACTGAATTACCACCAGGGAATTAACACGGCAGACACATACATGGAAGACAGTCTCACTGTTTCAGGATGGGTCACATTAATAGACACTATAGAAGACAGACAACTCCTTACTTTTTCCCCGCTAATACAATTCGGAGAGAAAGAAAGTTAAAGTAACATACTGTCGGAGACACAGAGTGGCGGCCAAAAGAGGAGAGGATTTGACACTAGAAAAAAACTCGATTCTCTCTGAATATAAGTTAAAAACAAGCATACCATTATCTATCGGATTTTCTCTTCTTGTTTGTAAAGTAACACGTTTCCAGTCAGCTCACGTTTTTGTTCTCACACTCCTCCTCCGGAGTAGTGTAGTGAAGTGCCGGGAATGAAAAGTGGAATACGTAGGTTTACGGTGTATTGTTCATTTTTCGGAAGGCGACTTCTCTCCCACTAGTTTTTTTTGGAATGCCACCGGGTGAAGAGTATCAAGTGAGTTGCCTTATTTCACTGAACGATGAGAAGGGGAACGAGTTGTGAGAAGAGCGTGAGTGACTTTTTACAAAAAGGAAGACTGTCTCTGGTGCGAATGGGAATCGAGTGGTGAGAATTGGAATATGGACTGAGACCTCTCTCTCTCTGTCTCTCTGTCTTGTGTGACATGCCCTTGGGTATAAGAATTCAAAATGTTGATGTTACCATTGTCGTTCTTGTATCCTCAAGTGCTTCGAATATGTCGTTGGAGAAAAAGCTGAAATAAAATGGTAGGCGAAAACGATGTGGCAGAATGTTATTGTAACTACGTTGTTATCAGAGGAGTTCATATGCATAGGTACAGCGAAGGGAAAAGCTCTCAAAAATAAAACTTTTGAAAGTAGTTTTTTCTCCTCTCAAGTAGTGAGGCACTTTCCAGAAATGAATAGTCAAATGTGCAAGGACGCTTCAAGGAAAAGAGAGAGAGCGGAGTAAGAATCCTGAGACTTTTGCTCGGGAAAAGCAAGGAGTGTAGTATAGTTTTTGTGTCCCTTCTTCGCTCTTCATCGTTGTCGTCATTTCCTCTTTTGCGTCTCGGTTTTCCTTTCCCAGGGAAATCCAATCTAGAGAAGCAGCAAGCGAGTGTAACAACAAGTTATAATGACATTGGCCAGAAACGTGAGGGTACATTCATGCGAGATTTTTTCATGGGAACTCAAAACTATATCTTGCCGGAAGAGCGGAAGAATAGGGTTAACCAAAATCTCGACGTGGAATCGCCGAATCCTCTTGTACAGTTTGTCCGCTCCTCGCTGAGAAAGCGGTATTTTAAGAAAAAGGAAGGAAATGAGCGGCGGTAGTGAGGGAGTCGGTGGTGGGAAAGTGGTTGCAAGGGAGAGACGAGACTTTCAGCGAGGCCGCGGTGGTGGCCATGTATTTTAGATGAACCTCGACAGATTAAAATGAGTTTCTTGCACTTAACAACGTAAGAAACGGGGAGTCCTCCTTGGTGCATTTTCAAGTTGATGTCTGCATGAACCATCATCATCATTATCACGATCATGATAATCATCATCAAAACTTCATGATCATATTTTCCATCTCCATCATCACACACAGAGAGCTCCACTCATCATCACCATTCTCACTACTGCAACCACGCGAGTTAACTTTCTTGCGGATGGGATGTAACTTTGAGCATTAAGGAAGTGCAACGGACGCAATCTCACTCAGCGTTTTACGCGTCTCAATCTGCTTTTCAAGAGCCGCCACGAAATTATCGATGATACACGTGGAATTTTCAAGAGATGATGAGAACTCGCTTTAGAGCGTGTGGTATTTGATTCTCACTCAGCGTTTTACGCGTCTCAATCTGCTTTTCAAGAGCCGCCACGAAATTATCGATGATACACGTGGAATTTTCAAGAGATGATGAGAACTCGCTTTAGAGCGTGAGGTATTTGACACGACAAGATTTTTCATTTCCCGTTGGAATTTAGAAAAACTCAGGCTCTCTAAACTGTGGTAATACTTTGCTCACTCAACTTGACATTTGTCCCAGTGGAAAAGCGAGTAGCCCACCCGTAATGTGTAAGCGGATTCTGGTGATTTAACAAGATAAATGAGAGTGAAATCACAGCACAACACCAAAAAATCCATAACCTCACTCCTCACACATGCAATCCTCCAGACTCTTAAGCTGAGAGAACCCCAAATCCGTGCATACCATAATAGCGTATTATAAAAAAAAGTGGAGAAGGGATTCGTGCCGGTTTGCTGTACAAGCAATACGCGTGAATAGTACAACAATTTTACAGAGCAGAGAAAAGAGGGTCGGGAAAAAATGATGCCCATTCCTTACAGCCTCAATTTTACATGATCGATTATGGCATCTAATCATTTACACATGGTGCCGTATGAAAGGCACGTTAGCACGATCGTAAAAAGTCCCCCTCTCGTCGTTTCCCCAAAACTGTTGGCCCTATCAAGTAATAATAAGATGTACATATTCCTCATACGCCTCCTTTTTAGAGCTTTTGGAATTTGAGAAAAAGGGCATAATATCCAGATCTCCAGAGAAGGTCTTTTCAGGCGATATGATGCGGTAGTGTGTGGGCTCGAGAGAATTCAATGTGAGGGAAAATTTACAAGAGATGAAGAGGGCGAGGGCAATCAAATGCTCAGGGTTTATGTACGCACACACACAGAGGAATCTAGTGTTGGAATAAATATTATTGCTACTTGAAATGTGTGGAGGCGAACGCTGTGTAAAATGTGCAGTGATTGCCTCGTCGTCGTCCACGAACCGCTGGAAATAAACCACTTTTTCTCATTTGAAAAATGTCGTAACCTAACTAACCCATAACTTTTAAAGTTCTCCGACACAATTTTCAACGTCTTCCTTTGTACTCGTCGCGAGCAGTAATGACGTGTGAGTTTGTGAAAAGCCGTTGTGTCAGAAATTCAAGGTAAATACTACACACGTATAATGACACGTTTTATTTTCAGCTCAATTGTAAATCTGAGAAGCATAGTAAGAGACTGTTGGTGTTTAATGTACAGCAATTACATTTTACTTGTACTTAAAACTGGAAATAAATGGGCAATCCCTTAGGCTCCAGCTTTGGCGTACAGAGAGCATGAGCAGAGGAAAGGACAGGGTGAATTTGAGGTATATGTAGCGTAAGCTGGAAAAATACGGACGAAAATCATTTTTGCGGTCCATTTGTGCCACACTTACGAGAGAGCGTGAAATTTAACGCTTTCTCCTAATGAAAACAGTGGTGACCCCTTTTCCGCCGGTTGCTCTCCAGTTTATTTTACAACAGTGTGTGCCGCTATATTTGGTAGTTTGTATCTATAGCTGTGAGTAGATGCTCATTGTATATTATGGTGGCAGCTGTTGCTGTCCACTCCGCATTGTGACAAATGGAACAGAGTGAAAAGGTCTGGAAGTGTTAACTACAACCTCAAAAAAGTTCGAGCTCGCCTCACAAAATTCGCTTATGGGTTCCTGGAATAATGAAAGTTTTGGTATATTGGTCTTCATCCAGTTGATTCTTTATATCCTTACAGTGCTGACGCCCGTATTGAATGTAAGAATCAATAAGAAATAGTACATGATCTATCGAAATTGTAGGTTAATAAGACCCATGTCATGTCTAAAAATGATATACAGCGTTGCCCACGTCAAGAATCCTGCTACACAGTAATAATAATTTACGAACAGTTGTGGCACAATATCCGTCATCAAAGGAACCAACATTTGTGAAGGACAACTTTCGCGCATCTCCGGAGCAAGTTCCGCTTGCACCATTGCCACTCCGGAATGAGGGCAAACGCTGCTCTGCGAATCAGGTCGAATTTAAGCCTACCGCGGAGGACACAAACAAAAGATGCACACAACACTGCAAGCGGATCTTCTTTTACATTTAGTATTGATTCAGATTCCACACTCTTTTCCGTCTTTTCAGCGTGCATTGATGTATTATTATTTGCAGATTCGCATTTGAGTGGAGTTCAAATGGTATTTAAAAAGGGGTATTAAATTGAACGCTTGAAATGTATCTGCGGAGAATGAGAGAGAGAACGAATCACCTCTTTCAAAAGCACGGTACTCGTATACGGTAGTTTTTTTAGATCTCTGTCTATCTCTTGCAGAGGCAACCAAATTACAAATGCAGATGATACTCCTGTTTTATACCTTCTCTTTTTGCTAAAATTGCATCAAAAATTTATTCTCCTTTTGTTATATACTCCCTTCATCGGATTAATGAATTTTATATTTTCTTTTAAACTCAGTCGCATAGTTTTCCTGTCTTTCTAATTTTGCAATGTGTTCATAGAATTATTCAGCGGCCCGAGATCGGTTTGAGTCTCTAGTACAAGTGATAGACAAATTACTCTTGTATGCATTCCGATCGTAAACTTGTGATAGAAGATATGTGGTTTGCTAGGAAATGTGTAAAAAGATAGAAGACAGGAAGTCCAGAAACCACAAAATGAGCTCGAGGCTTTCACTATTCTCAATGAACCAAACTGATTGTGAATCATTAGTAGAATTAAAACAAAATTAGAGAATTGTATTCCTTTAAAATAACT
>JAHZMW010001027.1:0-12474 GCA_027743745.1 Alloscopus bannaensis | reverse complement strand
CTACTCCAAGATATATGTCTATACTGAAGCTTTATAGTCGCTGGAAATGTGTTTTGAGGTAGGAGCGTGAGACAGGGAGTTTTTAACGGCATTGCATCTCTCCTTTATGTACAATAGCGTACCGTCATTTTTTGGCTATTATGCATATATGTATGTACATATATGTTCGTGTGTGCTTAGTATAAAAACTGAGCTGGAAATTCACTTGTTTTTAAGCTCCTCTCTCTAGGAGGATACGAGAGAATAAGGGCATAACAAAAGAGAGAATAAATTAGTGTTGCGTTTCACATTGCAGATGTATCCCAATGTTGAGGAGCTTTTGTCAATAAGTTGAGTGTGTGAAGAGCGTATGTGGCTTATGTGTAACCAGAAGGAACATCATACATCTCGCCAGACCACCACCACACTCGCCTCTCATAAATTTTGTACTCATCACATCATATTATTATGCACACTGCACACCAGAGAAGAGCTCTCTGGAGAAGAGAGACACAAAGTAGAAAGTTGGCCAAAAATGAGTGATATATTTTGTGAGTATTGTGCTCGCACCAAAAAAACATAGATGAAATATTTTTCCTCTAAGCCATAGAATATGGATTCCCATTAATTTCTTCCTGAAATTTCCATAATGTCTGACATTTGCAATTAGAAAAGGTGAGTTGCTCGAGATGGGGCGAAGTGAGAATTTACACACAAACCTGTAATCTCTGGAAATAAAAGCTTCTATTTTGACAGTTATATTTCTGTTTGGGTGTAAAATGCTTGTGACCCTCTTTACACGATGATGCAAACATCCAAAATAAAGTTGACTTGCATAATATCACATTTTTATTAATCTGCAAAGACCTATCATCGTACATCATTAACATCGTAAACTTGTGCATTACATTTTTTATGGCTTCTTCATCCTTTTGTCTCGTAGACAGCTTCACTGCATTTCAGCTCTCTTTCCAATTAGAGAAAGCTTACAATCACGTCCTATTTGCTCCAGACAAGTTCAATGCTCACATCGCCGGCTCTATAAGAGGCTTTTGCAATGGTGAATCCAAAATGGTGTGAGAAACGGACATATAAATCCTTCGTTTTTGTCCAGCAGGTCTCCAGACTACAAAGGAACTCTCGCTCTCTCTCTTTGCTAGATGACGTCATTCTATCGATCCTTGGATGATTATACACGAAGGAAATTATTCTTGGTTATAATTGTACCTCCTTTTTTGCATGCGGAAATAAGCGTTGGTTAACACTAAAAAGTACGACGCAAAGGGACACAAGTGCAATGCGATTAGAGATAAAAAAGATGTAGACTTAATGTGTATTCTGAGTTGGAATCAACTCGATGATAAGAGAGTTTTGGCATGCTTCCATTTTCATCCAGAGTTTTAGCTAAGCTTGTCATCATGAATATACATAAGGACTCTGCGTGTGTTTTTGTGCTGCATTAAATATGAAGTCGTTCCCTTGCAAAATTCATTAACTGGAGGTGATGCACACGCTGCCAAAAAAAAACATGATTTCCTCTCTCATCAGAGTGTGTGTCTATATTGGAGAGAATTGAGCTCTCTGCGTAATGAGCACACTTCTCCGGAAGCGTAAAACGGTAACATTTCATGAGATGATGTGTGCTTTATGTACCTGCGAATTGTTAGCGGACCATACTCTCTCTTCGCTTGTCAGCAGAAACAACAAAGTGAGCCGGTGCTCATTTTTGGCATGCATACACGAGAGAAACAACGCAAAAGCATTAATTATAAGTCGTGTTCTCTCTGCTGAGGTATGGGAGATAATCTGGCAGAAGATAGGAAGGAACTTGACAAGATTGAGGTACCTGATGCAAATACGACTTGTGTACAGACGTCAATTCAAATACAAAGTTTACTCATCAGTGTAATTTGTATGGATGAGTTTGTGATGACGCTGTATCATATTTACAAATACAATTACGTACTTGATTGGACGGAATTGTAGCAAGAAGTTGAAGGATTGGATAAACTCTTTTGCTAAGCTCTGTGGACTTCCTTTTTAATTTTCTAGCTCTATGTAAACCGACTGAACTCAGCGAGATTGCGCGAAAACCGGAGTTAGTGCGGTCATTGTTTTATTTCAGTATGTATGTTCAGGGTTTAAAAGCGAATAGTACAAAACGGGTTACTTTAAAAACATTTAAATACATACATATTACAATAAATCGTAATAATTACATTTTATACTCCCACTCGATGCAGGCACAGCATTTTTCCGTCTATTTGTGAAGTTACAAAAGCTGCGCGATCGAAAGGTTATTTATCTCACGACACAATAAAAATCAATGGAATACATAAACCGAAATATTTTTATATATTTCTTAGAATCACATTTTCTACACTCCCAGAATATAAAAGATTAATACTTAATAGTACGATTTACTGATCTTAAAAAGTGTAAAAAATGAAGCACATTGTGACATCTTACCCCCCCGTTTGCGAATGGTGCTGATAACGGAATAGTTGAAGCATATTTCGAATCCTCCAGGTAAAAACTTCCCGAACCCGGTACCCATATCAGGGAATCCGGATAACGTTAGTGGCGTTTCCTCGCTGATTTACATGATTTGCCAGTTGCCTTTGGGCTGGTATGTACAATAATTGTTGACAACAACACTCGAAACCTTTCCGTTTCAACACTTAGATGAGCTGTTATTAAACAACCGGTTTCGCTTTTCGAAATCTGAAATCTGCTTCATCAGGCTTGACTAAACAGCGATTTAAAATTACATTTAAAAAAATGAATATCACGTAGCGAATGACTCTTTGTGTGCGAGTTGGATTCGCTCTCTTTATGAAGTGACAACGAACAAGAGCTATTCTGAAACTTCTGCGAATTCCGAAATGATTTTATAATTATTAGAAACCTTTTAACTTTTTGTGATTCCTAAAAACAAATATGAATTCTGCGTAATATTTGCGAGTTCCTCAAAAACTAATACGAATTCTGCGTAATAAATATATGCGATTCCTCAAAAACTAATATGAATTCTGATTTTTTTTTGTATTTTATCGATATGAATTCGGAGGAAGTTTTGTGATATCTCAATACCCATCATATGAATATGGAGTTTTGGGCAATTCTGCGGAACTTTTGTAAATTGTTAGAAACCTATGGAATCTTTTGTGAATTATTAAAAAACTTTGAAAATTCTGATATTTTTTGTAAATTGTTAGGAACCTCTGAGATGAAAGATTTTGTGAATTCATTAAAACCTAAAGAATTCTAAAGATTTTTTAGTTTCCCTGAAACGTTTACAAATTCTAAATTTTTATAGGTTTCCCTGAAACGTTTACAAATTCTAAAGAATTTTTATAGGTTTCCCTGAAACGTGCATAAATTCTAAATTTTCATAGGTTTCCCTGAAACAACCTGGATACTATTGACGTGGTCGCATTGATCCGATTCTGGAGGGTAGACCACCAATTCGGGAAGTATTTTCCTTGTTTGTTGTGGCAGTCCCACTTGTTGGGCGTCGTAATCCCGTATTACCACTAATTGTGGGCGCCTGAAATGCACATGGCATCATTTATCATTTTATGCTATGCTATATTTGTATGATGATAAAGTAGACTCTTTTTGAACAGTTTTGTTTACCTTCACAATTTTAGGTCCGCTGGAAGCCGGCAAGCTAGAAATGACAGATTTTCTCACAATTGCACCTGTCTTGTCGGTCTCCGATTGATTTGCAAAAAGAGCTCCTCTCACAGGTTTAGGAAAAGCTGGAGCCTTGATATTACCAAGAACTTTGGGATTAGGGGATGTTAAGGGCGGCTGAAAATACAAGAAAACACAAATGAAATGTTAAATTGTCAACAGGATACATAGATGATTGTTTGGAAAAAAGGCTTACAAATGAAATGAATAGAAACAGAAATAAAATACGGTGAAGTTATATTCACATTTTCATTTAAATTCACAAACCTTCATTCCCAAGGTTGAATTTAGATTCTGTTGTCCGTATCCACTAGACCTTGCAGTAATACTTTGTCGGACACGTGACGGTGTTATTTGTGTCACTGCTCTCGCAGGACTCTGACTCACTTTAGGGCTAGAGGCCACAATTGGAGGAATATAAGTTTGATGATTTTGCTGCTGTCCAGATATTGTAGCTGCTCCTCCATAGGTGGAAGCATTTTGTACAACGGGATTATGATGCTGATTCACCTCGGACTCAACCATGGATGCATTTGTCGGTGGGATTATTGCAGTGGCCCTCATAGGCTGAACTGCAACAAAAGCTGCAGTCGTCGTAGGTCGAGCGAATTTACTCTCGGCTACCTTCAGCTGTCTTAACTGTTTCACAACATCCGCCAAGGCCGTAGTTGACGACACTGTTGAGCTCACAGGACTGGTGGCCGTTGCATTGGCAGTAACAAAGCTGGTATTGGAGGCAGACGACGCAGAGCTAGCGGTTGAAAGTCTTTGCTTACGCCAACCAGTCTGCAACTACAAATGACATAAAAACAAACATATAAATACACAATATGTGTTAAATGAGACAAATCACAAGACAATAAGTCACAAGAAATTAACGTGTGTTAGTGATATTACCTCCAAGGGCACCACAGGCAATTGGAACGGCATTTCTTTACCAGCATTCAACGGCAGTTTAAATTCCCCTTCGTCAGCTCTTTGTGCTGCCTGGTCCGCAGAATGGCTGTACGAGTGTCTGGTTCTCGCAGGGGTACTAAACTTGTACGTTGCATGAGTATCTCTTACTGGACTTCCTTCGAGCTGTAAAGTTTCACAACTGATACTCTTCCGAAGAGGAGCTCGGCGTATTGGTGTAAATTTCCTCTCATCGCCATTTACTTTAACAACCGGGACGGAATTTGGTGAATACATGGATGCAGACAGTTTGTCCTGGTTGCTTCTTCCCGGACTACTGTATGTTCTACACGGTGTCGGCATATACTTTGGATTCGGAAATGGATAAGATGTCCTAATAGGACTGCTCATGATCCCACTGAGTCGTAACGGTTTTTCACGTTGGAACTGAGTACTTTCAGTATTGCTGATGCTGCTTCGGCTCGCCAAACTTGGTCCAGAGGAATGTGAAACAGTAGTAGAAGAAAAAGAGGTCACATTCGCTACTGCAATCGATGACGAAGGACCAGCTTCTAGAATTAGAGGATTGTTATTCTTACTATCCGAAGCTGATAACGGTGACTCTTTGTCCTGTCGCAATTCCCTCTTGATTTGCTCAACAATCGCAATTGACGCTTCTGCTTGCGTTTCTCCTCTGATATCGTTAAGATACTCGTCCAGACTGTCGGCATCGGGAAGGGAAAATGAGGATAAATTGTTCACATCCAAAACTACGATCCAAAACAACAGAAGTAAAGTTTTTTTAAAAAAAAAATACATTAGCTCACGAATATGAAAAATAAATTCAAAATTTTCAAATTACTAACCACTATCGCTTCCTCCTGAAGCTTGCGAAAACGAAGCCTCACATATCTTCTCCTCCTGAATCCCATGCTCAGCCCCACTGCCGTCACTTCCACTGGTTGTGAGTGGAATCGATACCTCACTGTCATCAATAATTGTCGGCAGCTCAGAATTAATACTTGCACAGGACACATCCCCCTTTTCCACCTCCTCCAAAGGCTTCTCAGCCGGTTCTACTTTTGAGTCTCCGGTCACACCACCGTCTTCATCCCGACTGACACCGAAATCATCTGATTTTCTACCTGAAGTAAAGGATCGAACCAATTTGGACGCAACGTCACTCTGATCAAGACCAGCAACCTTGTGCTCCACCTCCTGGCTAGAAGTGACTCTGCTGAAGATTCCAAACGTATCGTCCACTTCGGCCAACGTCATCAACGCCTGCGGTACCGGGCCCTGGACTGCATCTGTCAAATCCACCAGGAGCCCGCAACCTCCCGCTGGAGAAGAGTAAACGCTGCCAACATTATTTTGCTTTTTTGGAGTGGAGGAAAAGGAAAGAGCAGCAGAACCAACACCAGAGTCGGAGAGGCTTATCAAATTTTCTGCAAAAGATTCATCAATACAAACAAATCAAAAACCCATCCAAAGAAAATTCTAACCAACCATTTAAATATTCTCCTCTCACCCGACGTGTTCATTTTTCCGGTTCTTTCTAACCACGTCTCAGAAAACGGATCTTCCTTCGATTTGTCACGTCTTGAGCGTACCACTCACGGATGATGCATACCACAAATCAAGCTTTCTTCACAAAAACAACAAACAAACGCACAGAAATATTATGATTTGATAAATAAATACATAAAAACCATTTTGCTCAACTAAATCTCAAACAAGTTATAAAATTCCACTTAACGCTCTTGTAATACAAGAAACTGCTTACCTTCCACTTAATTTCACATTTCCGTCTAGAAAACTAATTTTCAACCCCAATTTTAACCAAAATATTGACTACAAACAACAATCACGATTCTTGCTTATTTCAGAGAGCCGTCTGAAAAAAGAGCAACGGCTAAAAAATACACAACCAAAATAGAAATCTAAACAAAGCATGCCAACATCAACAACCAATCACCCACACACGTACTTGCAGATGACTACCTTATATCTATTATTCCCGCCATAAAAAAATTAATTTTTTGGGGCACTGTGACTCAATTGTGTTAGTACTATCACGATATAGAATGAGTCTCATTCTATATCGTGGTACTATGCAGGTGAGCCAGAGCCAAGTTAGCTTGTAGTGAATTACGTTTCTTGTATTTTTATGTCGTTTTGTTTTGTTCAATCTTGTGTTTGTTGTTGTGTGCTTTTGGAGAGTCACAACCAAAAATTTGCGAAAACGTTAACTTTTTTTTGTGAGAGTGACTCACAAAAAATATAAGACCTTCCAGAAGACTTTGATTTGTTGACAGGTGACAGGGTGAGCGACATCATGAGTGACGACAATTCCGACGTGACTCCGCTGACAGTGTCAGCCTATTTTGACAAGACGCAAAAGGAGTACCTCGCCCTGCTTCGTGGGGACGAGGACAGTGGATCGGAGAAAGTTCAGGTTACTATTTTGATTTTTAATGAATTTAACAAGTGGTTGTCGTCAATACTGAATTGGTTTATTTTAGTTGTCATTGTTGAATATTAATTTTTGATTGTAGAAGGTCATAACGGAGGAAATACGTAATCTCGAAGATCTGACGCGACAAGTGTCCGTCCTCGGAATACTGAGCGAGAACGAGAATTACAAGGAGATGAATCCCTCCGAGCTAAAGTTCATTTTGCTCCCCTTTATGCTCGGAAACTTGTGGCAGTTGAGTCGAGGGGACAGCCGAGAGAATGTGTGTCACTTCAGTAAAGTCTATTTTCGGGACTACTTGAGGCGCTGCCATAATTACGAAGTGATAGCCAAACTTCCTCTTGAAGCACAGCCTGACGCTGAAGACGAGGAGGAGTCTTCTGAAGGTGCGAAGGCAGCCAAACCTCCACCCAAGATGAATTCTGATGATGTGAGGGCGATGAAAATTCAGAGGTTTAAGGAGGGTAAAATGTTGGATGAGAAGATCAACACGTATCTGAGCTCTCAATCGGTGAGATTTAGCGATTCTTGTGTAGATTTTAAACGAGATTTAATAGGAAAGAGTGTAATACAAGATTTGCTTGTGTTTAGAATGGCGATTCGTTAGATGATGAGGAGTTACGCATCTTTGTCGTATCCTTACTAAAGCGAAGCGCCCTCGAAGCTGAGGATGGTCTTCGGAGTATCGCCCAGGAGCTCGAGTTAATCAAGTACGCGGAAAAAATGAAAATCAGCTCGAGGAAAGACTCAGATGGAGTCGCAGGTCCCTCCTCCTCCCATTCTCATTCACACACACATTCTCACGACAAGCATAAAAGCGACAAGCCGCCGAAGAAACCTCAAATATTCATTTTAACTAAGACAGAGGTAGAGAAACAAGTGTTTGGAGCGGGATACCCTGCAGTACCTGTTTTGACGGTTGAAGAATTGTACGAGCAGAGGAGGAAAACAGGGCAGTGGGGACCTCCCTCGTCCAAATTACCACCTCCTACGGAAACGGATGATGATAGGGACGCGGAGAGAGAAGGGTTGGAAGATGAGGATGACGAAGAGTTACGCGAAAGACAAAGACGCATGGATGACTACAAGGATGACCACAGAAGGGGTTGGGGGAATCGCTACAATCGAAGCTAATATGCATTTACCGATTGTGCACAATCGTCATATAACCTTGTAAACTTTATTAAGACTATTTAATTTCAGTGAATTCAGTGCTACTTTACATATATGCTGTGTCTATGTTATTGTCTCGTTCAGAGATACAGTGTAGGTTGACCTTTTTGCCTGTTCCGAACCTCAGCTTAGTTCAAGGCATGACTTGAACTCTGGAAATTGTTTCAAATGATTACTCGCTTTTCCCGTAAATCCCAATTAAAATTTGTAGTATTTCTTGGAACTAGAGAATGTGAGTGAAGTGCTTTGCATAACAAAGATTGGTTGTTGCGAGCTCTTGCGAAAACGTGGCATGTACTTTTCGTACGTCAGTCTCAAGGCGGCGTACCTGAAATACAAAATACAATACAATACCTGAAATCAAGAACCGGGAATTGGTTCAAGATTTTCTTCATGTGAAACCTTCATTGGTAGTAAACCCGAAGCAGTCGAAGTCATGGTCAGAGAGGTAGGATTGCACAGCGGCCCAGAGAGCCCAGTTTAAGTGCGAAACAGGGCGTCACAGTTCCACCCAACGGTCAAATTCGTCCTGCGTGAAACCTTCCGTCCCAAAGTTCTCAAGGTAAACCGTAGTCCAAGCTCGTTGAAGTTCGGAGTTTGGGTAGCTTTCCTCGAACTTCGGGTTGACATTACCTTTTGGGAAAATATGTACTGCTTATAGTACTAAATCTTCATTGCTGGTTTATGTCGATTTCATGCATTTTTTGTGGTCTTGTTTGATACCAGCAAATTCAGCAAAGTGATTGGCAATGCCATATGTATTTTAGTATAGAACGCAATTTCAGAGTTGGTTTGGGTAGTCTACGCCCACCATATCGAAGTTGATGTGGTGATGTGTGTTCAAGTCGCCTGGCTTGAAAGATTTCAAGCTACCATTTACGATGATGTACGGGGTCACTCTTGAATATTTTGTTAACTCTTGAGTTTTAGCTGACTTCACGTTTTAATTACGCTTATACAATAAAATGCCAATTAATTCCGAAGCCCCTGCCGTTTGTTTCGGCACACTAGCATGCTTCAAGGAATCACTTGAATTTTACAAAAAAGGCGTGTTAAAATTTGTAGAAGTCCATGGAACTAGAAAACGTGAAATGCTTCTTTATCACAAGCCCTGGCTTTTGGGAACTCTTGAGAATCCGTGCCACGCATGTCTCATAAGCGGCGAGTCTCAATCCGGAGTACCTGAAAATGATATACCAAAAGTGGTCAAGAAAAATAATATCCTTCCACGAAAAAAGCAGAGACTCAAATCCAAAAGGTTTTACCTTGGGTAGTCAAAGTCAAGATCAGAAAGGTGAGATTGCACAGCAGCCCAGAGACCCCAGTGCAAGTGGGAAGCAGGGCGGCAGAGTTCCACCCAACGTTCGAATTCCTCTTGGGTGAACCCCTCCACCCCAAAGTCGTTGAGGTAAGCAGCAATCCAAGCTCGTCGATATTCAGGGGTTGGGTAGCATTCTTCAAACTTTGGATTGTTCACACCTTTTGTGGAAAAGTGGGTCTTTTATTAGTGACAAATTCACTGATGTGGGTTGAGTACAAAAATGTCTTCTTCGTTTAAAGATCACCTTGTTCTCATCTTGATTGTACACAATATTTCCGAGGAGGAGGTCATTGTGGCAGAATGCCAGTGGGATCTGTTTATCAACTTTTAGGAGCTTCTCCAATTCGTCAATGTAGCTTGATGCTTTCTCCACGAAAGAGTGACTAGAATTTTTATACCTTTGACCTAACCAATTTTTGTACAAAATATTGACGAAGTGGGTTTAATTGGCGTAAGGTCAACGATAAGTTGATGCGGTGATGTTTTATCGGTTCGTTATGTAGAGAGGGATTTTACGTGACAGACAGAAGCGATGCTTGCCTTGCATATCGTATTCACATGACTTTAATTTTGAAGAGTCTTTCAAATAATTACTGCGAATGCTACTTAAAATCTGTAGTAGTCCACCGAACTGGAAAATGTGAAATGCTTCTGTATCACAAACACAGGCTGTTGTGGCGAACCCTTGCGAATGCGTGCCATGCACTTTTCATAAGCTTCCAGTCTCAATCCAGCGTACCTGAATTAGGAATTGAAAACTGCTTAGCATTTTCTCTCATTGCATTTAACAGTCTTGTCCCACTAAAAAAATAGGTCACTACCCCGCGTAGTCAAAGTCTATATCCGAATAGTGAGCCTGTACAGCAGCCCACAGAGCCCAGAACAAGTGCGTCGCAGGAACACAGAGGTCGACCCAATGTTCAAATTCCTCCAAAGTGAATCCATTCATTCCGAAATGCTTGAGGTAAATGGCGATCCAAGCTCGTCGAAATTCAAGGTTGGGATAGCTTGTTTCAAACTTTGGATTGTCAAGACCTTTACAAGCGTTATATGAACAATTAGCAAAAGTTACTCGAAGGCAACTGCCAAGATTTCAGGGTGATTTTTGTATACCTGCAAATTCTACGAAATGATTGGCAATGTCAAAAGTCACGTAGTTCGGCATCGCATACTCAAAGTCGATGAAGGTCACCTTGTTCTCCGCACCATTGTAGATGACATTTCCCAAGACGAGGTCGTTGTGGCAGAGTGCCACCGGGATCCGTTTCTCCTTCGTGAGGATCCTCTCCAAGTCATCGATGCTCCTTGTCGCGGTGTCCACTGTGAAGTGGAACTCCTGCTCTAGTCTACACGGATATGAATAATGCATTCAAACAAAGTAAAATAATTGACAGAGTTGATCTCCCGTCTTTCTTGTTCAATAAATAACAGGGAGACCTGTCTTTCAGATCAGGATTTTCGACAGCAATTTCCTTGTACAGATCCCGAAAAATCCTCATTTTCGCCCACATTTGCGACTCCCCAACCCTACAAGTCTGTCGTGGAGGACATGGAACCGTCTTGTGCATCCGGGCGAGCTCGGGTGCCATCAATGGAAACACTTGGGGTGACCTGACACTGTCCACGGTCAAGGTCACTCCGGTCAAAAATTCGTAGCATAGACCATTGGAGAAGGTGGCGTACAACGCTGGCCCGCAATTGTGCGCATTGAGAAGCTTATCAAGCGAAACCATTAATTTTAATGCAAATTCTGTATTTACAATTCGTCCAAGATTTCATCGAAAAGATTTACTTTGAGTATCTCAACTTCCTCCGGCCTGTCAATAAGCCTGTCTGTGTTGATTCCGTAGATTTTGATAACGACAACGTCTTCCGGGCTCTTGTCTGAACTGAAGGCGTAAAGCTTGTTGGTAACTCCACCGCCAAGTGCCTGTTCAAAATTCGTAGAAAATTTTGGGCGTTCCCCTCAATTCTGCGCATGGATTAAGGATTACATTAATAATACCCGTGACTCCAGCGCTATGTTCATCTTTCAAGTGACCATCTTCCTGAAACCACTGAGGTCTCACGACTGAAAGAATTTCCAAAGAATCTTCTTCCACACTAGTAGCATTCACTACTTTTGGCACGTTCGGAACTTCAGTTGACTCGGACATTATGAATTTTTTATCCGATTGATATATATGGAGAGATAATGCACATACATTGGAAACGTACGATGCAAAGGTCAGAGAAAATTTTTTACATTTTATTCGGCAGACTTCCAAGTTTCAAAGATGTATCTATGTGACTACTGCGCTCATAACCTTTAAAAAATGACATGTGCAAGCGCTTTTGAGCTGAAATACATATAACGTGCAATTTTTGAAGCGAAAATCTTCTAGTGTTTTAAGGAAAAAGAGAAGTTGAATCTCGATGACGTGAAAGCAGCAAGATGCGCTTTGCTTACGTAATATATTTTATAAAACGCTTAGTAAGCTTAAGCAACCAGAGCAAGGATAAGCTTCTCATCAATTCTGCCTGCATAATATTACCGGTTGCATATTGTTTTAGGAGCTCATTATGAAAGGAGAGTAGGAATCATGGACCTTGGCCTAGAGATGTCAGAATCACGCTCCGAACTTCTCTGTCTCGCCAAGTAGTGCACTCGAACACAATGCATGCATCACGAATAGCACAGCATTAGTATTTTATCATGGCCTACATTTGAAAACAACGCGATGCAACATTCTTTCTTATCCGTTCAAAAAATATATAAGCTTATATGCTGGGAGGACGCTTAATGCTTCATGCACGAGATGATAAGACTAGAAAAATTCAGCTATTTACAACTTTACTCCAAAGTCCGCATGAATGTTATGGGTTGCTCTGCTGTCTGGTTCGGAGATTATATGATGATCTGCTAAAAACTCGAAAATCTATTCTTAGTCTC
>JAHZMW010001026.1:0-26004 GCA_027743745.1 Alloscopus bannaensis | reverse complement strand
GTAGATACACATTTATGTATCGCGATGGTATATACCTGTTAACCATGTCTGCACACTTTGCTTATCCAAATCTTAAGCCGTCTTATGTATCATGTGCTGTGTGAATGTGCGCCTTTGATAAAAGCTTGATTTGAAAGGATATCTAGGGAAGCCCTTTATTTGCGTCAAGATTTGCTTTGAATTTTTCAACTGAGCTCATTTGATTTTCTTGTCGATCCTCAATTCGTGTTTGTCTGTCGGACGTAGAGCACCCCTAGAGGAAATAGGCTCTCTCAAGTCGATATCGTATCAAGTGAGTGATTTTTTTTACGGAAATATTTTTCTAACGAATTGTGTGAGCCGTGTGGTCCCCTTAATTTTTTTGGGATTTGAGCTGAGAGATTTCTTTTTTTGCAGTCTTAGGAGGAGGACTCTGAATCTCGGGAAAAGACTGATAACTAAAAGGACCTAATCATGTTGCGGTTTGTTGTTACGGTAAGACCAAATCTAATTTTGTATGGTAACACGTAATTCACTCCGGAAGAGACAAAATCCACAATTTTTATACTTGTATTATTGCGTATCAAGTAAATTGATTTTGACTGGGACAACGTGCATGAAATTAGTGGTCACCGTTGTTAGTAGCATATTAATATTGTAAGCGTTTAAAAATATAAAAAAATTACTGATCTTGAAGATGTTCATATAACTCTAAGCTGTGAACATGTGTCGTTTGATTAGCGTGTGTACGTGCTCACGTCGACGGTCAGCGATGACACGAATCGACGGGAATGGTAGAAGTCATAATTTGTTCAACAGGTTGTTCCTCATGAGACGCGACGACAAAATAACCTGACTTCTTCAACTACCTTTAGTAATTGTAATGTGTGCCCTCTTCCTGATTATGCGATATGAAATTGCGACACAGAGACACAGTAGAGTTACTCAAGTGAAACATTAAGATCTCTTAATTTTTCGCGTACAATTTCATACGTCCATTCAAGTTAGATTCATTGAAATTGTTATATGAGCACAAGGAAGTCGACATAAAATTAAATGGAAAATTTTTGAAGCTCTCTATTGATGAAACCCTGCAGAGCAGAAACTGGAGCACAATAATAAGTAGAAGAAATGAAGTTGAGAATTTGACAGGATTGATTTATTTATATACGAATTATTAAAATCAAATTAGCCACTCAAAGCTTAGAGTTAAAGCATTCATCCTCCATTTATCCATTGGCTTCGAAAAGACTTGGAAGTGGCAAATTTGCACCATGAAATCGCACATTTCTATTTAACAAAGACGAGGAAGCAGCACCGCGCTATTTCCTTTGTGCCACCGATTTTTTTGACAAATATATAGAGCACTAATTACGATGCTACTTAGATGTCTGCAGTTAGTAATTTTAAAGTGTTACATGTCTCTAGTATGTCTAGGTTATACGGTAGTGCATTATAAAGGTTTTTTTAAAGATGGTAAGTGCTAACCACCAAAAATTATGCAGACATGTGGTAGCCAATTATTGGTCGTGTGTGCTGCATTCGAGCACGGATGTTCCTTTTCAATTTGCGGCTTCACAAAGAATATGAATTAGAGTCTGAACAATTGAAGCATTCCTCTTCCCGTATGAGGCTTGCGGCGAAATTATCAGATTGGAAGGAGAGCAGTTTGGAAAAATGACAGGTGTCATTTATATTCTTTTGGTTACGTATCTATATCTAGGTTTATTGGAGTCCATTATTATTGCAACTAGTATACCGTCGTCAGGAGCTCGTTCCTCGAAATTACGTATGCAGATGAAGATTGAGGAACGAGAGGAGTATGTGTGAAATCCATTATTATTATGACGGTTATTATGTAATAATTTCTGATCTGTCGTCAACGATAAGTGACGACGCGAGTACGAGTCGCTCTCATTTTTATGATGCCTATAATTGGGCGACGTAATGCATAGCGGTGGTGATGATGTAAAGTGAAATTTTGGAGGTGTGATACGTTTTAGAAACCTTCAAAAAATCAGAGTGTGTAGACANTTGGGCGACGTAATGCATAGCGGTGGTGATGATGTAAAGTGAAATTTTGGAGGTGTGATACGTTTTAGAAACCTTCAAAAAATCAGAGTGTGTAGACATAGCGAAACATCTTGTTTTTAGATCAATACTATAACATTCATCATCATTAATCACTCTGATGTTGGATTATACGCACTTTTCCTTTACAAATGTTACCCTTTGCCTTTCCAATACGTTTACAGAAATACACATGTTTAAAAAACGATTTAATACTGAATTTGTGTCAAAATCGTAATGTGAGCAGTCGACCATACAACTTTCCTATTGCAGTCGTTGCATCTCAATTGCATTTTTGTGATTCAAACTGATTGAAAATGCTGATTGATAAAGTGAGATTACCACACACCCACACTTAAAATGTGTCAAAATCGTAATGTGAGCAGTGGACCATACAACTTTCCTATTGCAGTCGTTGCATCTCAATTGCATTTTTGTGATTCAAACTGATTGAAAATGCTGATTGATAAAGTGAGATTACCACACACCCACACTTAAAAAACGCCAAAGTATTTCACTTTGTATGCACTCAAAAATTGTTTTCTAATATCAAGGATGAGGAAAAAATTTTTTTTAGTAGCCACAACATTTATGCATTCTAAAAAAATCTACAGCAGATTTATTTTAGTATTACGTAACTTTATAAATAGCACGGAGTAGCTGCTCCCGGTTCTACTTCAAATTGTAAGTCGTTACGTGACTTTGTTTAACTTTTTATGCTGCACTGCATGAGTTCTTTGCATGAATGATCTCTATCTAAATGTAGTTGTAAAAGGCAAGTAACCTGAATTGAAAAGACGGTACGCTACAATTTAGCCAAGTACACAGAACATTGTTGTTGTTAACCTTTCCCCAATTTAAACATCATCCGTACCCACAACTTGCTGACTCATTAATCACATAGATTTAATCGTTGAGTTAATTAAAAAAATGAAAAGAACTGCATCTGATGATTGATTCAGTGGGGGAAAAATCGTTGAAAACTTTATTGTGCAGTGTGATACGCACGAGCTGTCATGTTCATTTAGAGTATAAGGATGATGAAGACTTTTAAGAATTGCATAAGAGTTGAAAATTACACAGTAAGTTGCAAGGGCACATTACCTTAATTGTTTAAACAATCGTTTCGCACGCAATTCAAAGGATTGGCTGAACGCAATAAAATGTGTATTTTAATCAGTAATAATAATGCTTACATAAAAATCTTGCCTTCCAGCTAACAAGTACTCTAAAAAACGATCAGGTTGTCGGTGATATATTGTTGTTTTCCTCGAAAAGATTTTTTAAGCCGTTACGACAAGGTTAGTGGTGATTATTTAGTTGGATAAACAGAGTATCGTACATAATCTAAATTTCCTTCTACTGCTCACATTTATGGGTGCAGTTTGGGATTTGCATTTAAATTGCAGAGAAAAATCCACTTGTTGTACATGCAGTACTTGATGTAGGACCTTAAAATGCGATTCCTATCAGAGTTTAGTCAATTTTATTTGCCCGCTGTGTAGATAAGTGAATAAGACGTAGACAAAGTACTTGCAGACCGTACGTGATTACTGAATTGGATTCAGTGATAATATGGTGAAAGCTAGCACTTAAAAATCTATTAGATACGAAAATTTAACGGCTTAATAATACAGGAAGGTGGTAATACAATTGACTGAAGTTGTAAACTAGTATTAAGTTTTCAGAAGCTTTTGGGGTTTCCTTTGAGATTGAATTCCACATTTTTATGTATGACGCAACAAAACGTTAGGTGTTACAATGTAATCATAATAGAAATTTGAGCATTTGAATAATGGGGCAAGGGTGCAACCCATTTTCCCACTCGTCTCAGCTAAAAAGTAAATTGGAAGGATTTCAGACGGTAGTCTAATTCAGTATTCATTCATTCATTCATTTTTTACATGAGGTGTTGACAAAGAGTGGATCAGTCATTGGTGATTAAGCTTAAAAAATGCATGACATGAAATGGTGAGGATTGTTAATTGGTGCAAAATGTGTTATCAATCAGTCCCTGCACCCTTCCTCCATTCAGAAGCTTGCATGCAAATCATACACCTTGATTATTGGCAGAAAAAATTAAGAACACGCGATGTCAACTAATGAATATGCATTTTTATGTTCGTTCCGATAACTTTAGAAGGTTAAAGTTGGTGTCTTGAATGTTAAGAGATAAATAATCATTAATTCTTTGTTACAGGTATGCGTGATGTCGCATCTAGCGATATCAATGCCACAAGGACCAATCCAATACGGAGGAGCCCCTCCTCCTCGCCCTGTCGCTTATGGAGGAGCTCCTGCCCCCGCTGCTCCGTCATACGGACCTAATTTCTCTCAGCAACTGTCCTTTGGGGCACCACCAGCAAAACCAATTCAGACCGCGAGTGCCGCCGCTGCTCCCCAAGTCCGCGCAGGCATCCCCAACAATTACAGACCACCTCAGCCCATCCTCATCTCGCAAGCTTCTCCCAGCGCGTCGCCAGCGACTCCAGCGCAATTCGCGTCCTTCCCTGGAGCCTCCCCTTTTGGCGGCGCTGGAAGGAACATTCTCACCCTGAAATCCCCACAATCTGCTGATGAAGATGAGTACGAATACGAAGACGAAGAGGAGCCACAAGCGAGACCAAGTCCGAGACCTGTGATTCCTGTGACGAGAACCCCAATTAGGGTCGCGTCTCCATCGCCAAGCCCCGCAATTCCTTTTGGAGCCGTTCCCGGACGATTCCCAGTTCAGCAACAACAAGCCCGCCAACCCCAAAGGCAGCCAATTCCTCAAAATGCCTTCCCCGCTTCCGCCGCTGCCCCTGTCAGAGTTCCTCAATCTGCACCTAGACCAACGTCTCAACAAGCTAATTATGGAATCGATGGAAAGCGAACTAGGCTCACTACCCCACCTCCAATTCAGACTGTGAACAGATACATGAAGCAAAATGATGACGGCAGCATTACATGTAAGATTTCATACAAAAATGCTCCAGCGATAATTACAAACTTTTAAAAATAATTTTTAATCATTTTTTGGGATAAATTTCAGGGGGCTATGAAAACGAAGACGGAACTTTCAAGGAGGAGACTCTCGGCTCAGATTGCGTCGTTCGTGGCAAGTACGGATACATCGATCCTGAGGGCAACAAGAGGGAATACGAATACCAAACAGGTATATAAAAAACGTTAAAAATTTCAGCGTAAAATGGAGCCTTTATATATTCTAAAATAACTTTTTGCTTTCAGGAAACCCATGCGACCCCAACAAGAAGGACCAAGAGGAACAGGAAGAGGAAGAAGATCTTCCGGACGGACCAAGCCGACCACAACAAATTGCCGGTGTCATCAATGCCAGGCCACGTCAACCTCAGCAGAGAAGACCTATCGGGGGACAGCTTCAGTACCAACCACAACAACCTCAGTATCAGATTTCGTAAAACACAGGGTTTCTAGACAATTTTTTGTGAGCTGTTATTTGTAAGCTGTGTTGTTTCTTAATCCGTACTCCTTTTTTATGTATTTACTTACCTAACCCTTACCTCAATACCTGAGCCTTTGATGGATGACGAGAATATATATACTTCATCGTGTGAGAGAGTCTACTGATTGTGAAGATTTTTATACGAAATAAAAAATGCCGATTTTTTATGGAAAATGGGAAAATGAGGATGTGTATAATTATTGAGTTCATTTTTAAATGAAATTTGATGAAATGGAGAGAAATCAGCCTTTTACAAACACCGGCATGAGTCAGCATCGCTTGTAATTGCTTTATTAACGCTCTCAGACGATGATGGAAAGTTGGCATTGTTATTAAAAATGGTCTTCGTTTTGATAACGTGCCGTTTCTCGATGTTCAAGAGGCGTATAAGCGTTGGCTGAAATTTGCAGGCTTCTTTTTTCCACACTGAATGAAACTCTGAGATTTTCACAGAAGTGTTGGTCACTTGGTTTTAGTTCCTGTCGATTTGGATGTCGTGATCCGCGCAGAATTTATGTACAAAGAGTACGCACCTCTCCAAAATGGTAGTTCTAGATTTTTTGCGTGTTTTGATGGAAATTCGTGTTTACTATACATAACACGTTGAGATAAAATACCTACTATAGTAAATTCCGATATATCTAATTGTAAAATCCGAGGAAATATATGTAATATTCGGTGAAACGGGAGCGAATTTCATTTTACATCCAGATTTTGTCAAAAGAAGATAAGGAACAAAGCTAATATTTGTCCAAGACGCACATTACGAAAGGTAGAGCCGTGCGAAGAGCAAAGCAGAGGAAATTCGAAATTTATAGATCAACGTTCACAAAGTAGAGGAATAATTTTGTTACATCATACCGCTAGAGTACATTTAAACGCTTTCGTTTTTTGATGCTCCCACCGAATTAGTATTTGCGCATAGTAGAATATATCTGTTGTACGTATGTATATAAATGATTTTAGTAGGAAATACATAATAATTGTAATATGTGACAAGAAGTCTTCAAGTTCAAGCACTTTTTCAACGGTTACACACGATATACGGCTACAAGGATAATTACAATTATTATCCTGTTAAGAAAGCTCAGCATTCCTCTAAATATATTCTGTCACGGCACGAACCATTAGTAGAAATATTATGTGTGTATCCTACTTTTTCTTGTTGATCTATGTCTCGGGTAAGCCCAACCCTGGAAAGCATCGTCAATTATATTTAACATGTTTAAAACGTTTTCTTCAAGACAACTGTCTACTTGTCGAAAAATGGAGTCTTTGAAAGAGACTTTATAGTTTTAGGCTGTGTACTTCTCCAGCAAAGCTGAGAGGCATCATTACAAGCAAAATAGTGTACGTACAATTATAATAATAATAAAATGATTGAAATAGTTTAACTGCAATGCGATGAAATTAACATTTATCGTAATGATCAATAGTAAATATATATGTATATTTATGTATTTTGCTGGGCATTATTATATAGTCTCTCTAGCAGAGGGTACAACTGGTAAACTAGATGCATACGATTTGGTAAATTTGCAGAGATATTTTTCTAAAAAACAACTGCGTAGCCGTGTGTTGATGTATCGTAGTAGTAGTAGTAGTAGTATTGTGAGAATATTGACTTGTGTAAGTTCCTCAGTTCGTTTACATGTATACAATAGTACATTAGAAACTCGTACGCTGAAGTAACGTAGTTTTAGTAGTACTCCGATTCAGTCAATTCAGTCAGGTGATGTACAATATTTATACAGTGAGTCATATATATCATGAGGGATTTAGCAATCTACAACAGTATTGTATGTAGTCGGATGAAAACTTGGCAATTTGTTTTCGTTGAGCGAACGTAAACAATCACTATATAACGCTGAATAAATATTAACACCGCCGACACCCCCTCCTCCCTCGATCACTTTCACTCTCGTTCATCATGTGCGTGATCACATTCACGAGCGAGGAAACAAAGTCAGTCAAATCATTCTTGAATAAGATATTTTCTTTTACTGGTAGACCAGAAATGAGTTTTTCTAAAAACTAGCTAACAGAATTGATGGGCATGGGGTTCATGGACACGGGATACAGGGATGAGTTTCCATTCCCATTCACACCATGTGCGGCCATGGGAGGTGGGACCATGTTGAAATTTAAATTGGTTGGCGACGACCGGTCAGATCCTCCATTCAGTCTGTTGTAAAGGGCTTCTTCAATCAAACTGGCCAACTTATCACGATCAGCCTGACACAATACAAAATTAGATTACTGACTGCGGACCAAGTTTCCCCACACACAGTTCTCCGTGAATACGACTTGAGACCATGTTACAAAAAGCAAAAAATCTAAATACGAACTATATAATAAAAAATATTTTGCTAATTTTTTTGTGCACGGTTTCCTTAAAAAACCGCATGTCACAAAAACATGGTTTCAAGTCTAAATCTCTGTAGGTAAAGGGTATTTTTGTTATGCCTCATGGATAAATCCGTAGAAAACTAATTCGGTGGCTAAATCGAAGGCAGTATCAGTCTCATTAACAACACAGGATAACTGACGGTTCATCTTATCATCCATACGGACGAGAATAGTCATCTAAATAGAAACACCAATATATTCGTTTTATATGTATTTAGGCAACAGTTTATAGGTACACCAACTCACCAACGGTCATATTCAGTATAAAAATAAACAATTTGAAACTATAATAAAGAGCAACTCTTTGAGACTCAAATGTACATTCTCTTTTCACCCCGACACACCAGAAACATTAACTTCTCAACAGCTGAACGTACCCTTTTGCTCTGTAACCGCTTTTAAATAGCTATATACTAATGAACTAATATAATATGGTAAAATATATTTATAGGTTAGTACAAGTAATCCAGGGCCATCATCCCGTGCTTTTACATTGCACATCATATTGACAATTCGTCGGTTTTCCAGCTCCGTCGGCTCTGGGCTTGCGGATTTCACACTGTCAATGACCTCTGGGCTGGAAGCTTGTTGCCGCGGTGGAAGGGGTTCCGGAAGCTCAAAGCACGTGAGGGGGTAAATTCCAAACCTAAGTTCACAAAACAGACAAAGACAAGAAAAAACAAAATTAAATTTCTTTCCCATACACACTACAAAAAAAAACACACATAGTGTAGAGAAAATTCAGACGTATGACAAATCTTCGCACCTATAAAACATCCGTCAAAAAACATTCATATTAGTGAAGAAACAAACAAAGAGGCAATAGGAAAATTTGATAGAACAAAACGAATAAAACAGAAAAATTGGAGAAATGTCGAAAACGCCTTCTCACACTTACTTCACATCTTCTACAAATTTCTCTAATTTTTCCGATACAGGAACGTTAGACATCCTCCACTGACACGACGACTGCTCACTGCTCTCCTCCACATTTTCACTTTCACTTCTTACATGTTTTCTAATTTCAGCAACAACTACATCAGGTCCGTAGTGACGGTTTAACACTTCGTCGGTAATTGTCTCTGATATATTAGCTGAAACAGAAATTATTATAAATTATTAATTACAACAACTCTAGAATAAAAAAATTCCCGGTGAAGGTTGACAAAGTACCTGTTTGTGAGTGTAGGGCTTGAGTCTGCAAGGCACAATTTACAAATAAATACAAATTTTAGCTTGTAGCAATTTTCGGGCACAACTTGATTGAGCCAATACATCTCTATAAATGAAAATCATATCAATTTTGGATACGTTCCAACACAAACAAAAACTCATGCTGTATTGATTCCTTGTCTAATTTCAAGGTTTCACTTGCTCCAACGCATTAAGATAAATTTAGATCATCGACAGAGGAATCGCAACTTATCATATTATGCAAACGTATTTCATCACACACAGATTTGCAGACAGAGCTAGATATGAATTACCTCCACTACTCCCGTCGGTGTCGGAGTCAGATCTGGGTAGCATAACTGATTATTACTACAAATATTATTATTAACCTAACCAGTGACCTATAAATTCAGAAAATTTGTCTCTATACACGGCTCTCAGCTATGCTTGATTTTGCTCTTGTTTGTTACCCACAGAAAAACCGTCACGCTTCTTGCATGCACGTTATATCAATCCAACTTTCACCTAACAAATCGCTGTGGAACTTAACCTCTCTCAAGTTACAAGTCCAGTTCAAACTCAGTCAACCTAATCACTTCAATCACCAAACCTCCTGCTATACACTACAAAACCCTTCGGATAAAAAGCTTTGCTCAACTTTCTTTGCAAAAAAATCGCGAACTTTTTTTTATAGTTGTTCACATTTACAAACTTGCTTCATCACTGCCACGCACAACAACTTCCGTATTTTACTAGCGCTTATTTTGGGTCCTTCCGTCTCCCACCACAAGTCAGCCTGGTGTTATGCAGGCGACACAAAGTCTGCTGAATCCGATGAGTTCAATAAAAGAAACTGGTTACATACGTAACCCATTCTTAAACTACACGGAACTCTTAAAGGCATCTAAAGCAATGCTTTTTTACATCACACTCTATAGGAAAAGTACAAAAGTGCAAATCCGCCTTACGTAACAGAATTCCAATTGAACCTATTCGTCAGCTATACTCTACCTCAAGCCTATTTCATATGAGCAAGTTTTTTGGCATTAAGCAGAGAGAAGAAACCGACTTGTCGTACACCAGTAAATGGTTAGCTCAGCATCTTTGTAAGTTTGCTCTCGAGTCAAAAGAAAGCAAAAATAAAATTAGCACTAAAAGACATCTCACTGCACAACAGCCAGCCGTCAGTATCAGTTAATGACTTTCCCGAAATTCTTCAAAATCTTAGAATGATATTCAGGGATGTCTTTCTTTGAAAACGAGAAACAAATGCAAACATATTATTCTCTTCTCATCAATTCGAATCGTTGCCGTTTCCTATGCTAGAACGAGTCTCTTTCGTTGAAAGCTACGCATCCTCTCCACACTCGTGTCATCAGACGCCAAATATTTTCCTCGTAATTTTTAAATCACAGAATAACCCTGTGGTTCAGATCAGTCATATCTCAGAAATTGATAAGTCTTGAGTAACGGTACCGTAGGTAATAGCAAGAAGGATGCGATTCGCGTGGTGATTAGAAGCTCAATGAACTCACCTCCGTACTCAGGAGCCACAAAATGAAGATTCTTTATGTTGTCCCGACACGATTTGACATGGTGATGAATAGCATCGGGGGCCACTGTCCCAACAAAAACAGCACACAGTTAGACATACGCACACATTACATGCTGCCAAAAAATATAAATACATCATTTTGGAAGAAAACGTGCCTCGTGTTTTCCCTATACATATATTATTTGCATAGTTCTCTTTCACATTTCAGTCACATACAAATAGAACAACGAGTTCCTCTGCTGACTTCCATTTATCGGACCATTACCAATCAACAGACGTAAACGTATCTAATCTGAATCTAACGCTGTTACAAAAGTATTAAGTATATATACTATGTCGTAATCCAACAATAACTGCATTGCATGGCGGAGCATACAATAACAAACTAAATTTTAAAAGAAGTACGGAAGAAGGTTTTGCCAAACGGTTAATTTGAAACAACTTAAATGAAATGAGTGATATATTGGGGTTCGTAGATGTGAAGATACGCGACTGCTTAATCCATAAATACATGAATTCATTTGTCCTCATTTGTTGGTGGAACATAACACGCCACCCTTACAATTCCGCCCAAAAGATTTTTCAGAGTTATTCCAGACACACAGTCGTCGCATCTAAAATACTTCAATTACGTAGTTGCATACTGGGGGTGTGTCTACCTCTTCCTTCCACCGCTTTTCAATACCTATCTAGCCACCCAAGCCGTACCCAATTACAATTTGCACCCCTCTAATGTTATGGTTAGCGTTAGCATAACCTAGATCCTAATGCTTCAACTTGGCTTTCGCTTTAAGATCTCGACCTTTTACGTTTTCTACCATACGCTTGATCATCAACAGAAACAGAATATTTTTTAAAAAAAAGATATGAAAACTCACACTCACCGGAACCAATTTTTACGAGACCATTGTGCTGGATGAAAATGGTATCACAGGTCAGATTCCCGTGAATAATTGATGGAGAACAGGAATGCAGGTAGCTGCATAAAAAATATACATATCATGTCACTTCGGCTTTCACTCATCCATATTCTGGCAATAATATTGCTGGCTTACAAATACAATCCTATGATTTAACAATGAAGCGCGCATTCAGTTGTTCGCCACAAGTGAATACTATGATGAGCATATGCACATACTCAAAAATCATTTCAGTGTGCTAAAAATAATACCTTTTGCTGCGGTTTAAAACTGGCTGAACACAAAACTTACTATATACTACATACATACATAGTAAGAGTAAGCGTGGAATCCGACCAACACCGATTCCATTTCCAATGAAAATGACGCTTAAAACTACGAAATACTCAGAAAAAGTACGCACATACCTAACCTACTTTTCATTTATAATAAAGTGAAAAATAACGCAGTTAAAACCGCTTAAATGTTTTTAAGGTTTAAATGTACAAAGATGTACCTGAAGATCAGTTGTTGCAGTCAATAATTGAAAGCAACGAATTAGCTTCAAAGTTTGGAGTTAATTCTTTAAACCAGTGTTAAACCGCGCGTTTAGATCAGTTTAGAAAATACGAATCCTAAAATACTGCATTCAAAGAGGACATATAAACTTAATGCACAAACAAACTAAAATAAAAAATACGACTGACAATCTAACACTTGTAAGCGTTCCCTTGATTTTTTACGGCTATTGGGCTATTGTACACTTAAAGACATAAAAGCTGCATTTTCTAAAAGAGTTAAAAAAGTAATAAAAAGTCAATTCAATGAACACATTATCATGTTGAATCAGAATCAGATGCAGACTTCTGGAAACATGCCAAAGCCAAATTCTGTTGAATAAGTTGTCGGATTTGAAAGTATGTGTTGTTGTGCATGCATGCGGACATCTGAATGACACGCTCCTAAAACACTCTTTGTTGTAATGCTCCAACCTGACTGAATTACGTTCTCAAAAACCGAAACTGACTCACTCACCTCAACGCTGACAGGATCTGTGTGCACCAACGTTTCCAAGCTTGTAAAGGAAGACGTTTCACATTGCGTTTCGTCCTTTTCAGGAATTGCTTTAAGGATCCCGACGACATGTATTCCGTAATGAAAACCACCTTCAAAAAATTGTTATATTTTAATTATTTGTCATGTCATTGTTATTTGTGGTACTGCTTGTATAAATTCACGTAGTCTCAGCCTACCCTTGGTTTCTCTGAATGAGTCTCCATCCAATATTTATGGAATTTGACAATGTTCGGATGTTCCAGTTGGGTTAAGTTATCGAAAACTTGTCGAATTTTGTCCTCTTGAGCCTTAAGATTTTTCCGTTCGGAGAAGCGAACTTCGTTCCACGCCACCTCCACCCCTTCCTCGGTATCCATCGCCAAATAGGCACAGTCGATTCCTGGCACATCTCGCTGGTCCAACTGAAAGTTAAACAAATATTCACATGTTCACATCATCACAAGAAACAGCAACTGTTCTGACATCTACTGCAAAATCAGTTGAGAATATGTTCGAAACAAACACATAATGTTCCCGAGCACGAGTTCTGCAAAAATGCTCCGTAGATATCTCTATCTCTCAAGCTTCCTACCTAACCACGATGTTCCCGTTTTCCCTTCTGCTTCGGAATACACATACTGCCGCGTGATAAGTACTCTACATCTGGCGAAACATGCTTAAATTGCGGGTTTAATGTCAGTTCCTTTCTCGCTAGTAACATTCAATATACGCGATGCTCCACGAGATGGCTCGGCGCTTAACAGTCGAGATCATGCATGTTTCCGTGAAATTGAGAAATGTGTAGTAAGTTAGTAAGAAAAACAGCCAATTTGAATCAACCAAGATTTAATTCTACATAGCGTCGTACATGAAATAGCATCACAGTTGGTCTATACATTTAAGTAATTAGCTACTCTGATGAACATAGCATTTTATGTCTTTTCATTTTTACGCTGGACAATTGATTTAAGTCAGCAACTTTCCCCGCTTTCACCAAAGCTTCAGCAAATCCTCTTTGGGAATCTAGAATATTTTGCGGTGGATTTCAGCAACATTTTCTGCTGTATATATTAATATTATATTCCCCACCAAAGCCTGACCTGACTCACCAAAAAAGCCCATGAGTAACCCTAAAAAAGACGTGGGATTGAAACGAGGTTGGAGGTGAGCTGAACATCGATGTCTCGCTCTCGACAAACACCGCCCGTCTCTCTTCGTCATTCGTGTGGAGACTGGAACTCCAGAGAATGCCATAAAATATTCCCTAGCCGAGTTGGAATGTGAGGCAGGGTAATGTCCTGGTTCAATGAGTCATCAGGGAAGGATCGTAAAACCCGGTTCAATTCACTAGCAATCCCTCCACGGAAGTCTAAACAGTTCGCAGAAGTGCATGCACATGGTGTTTCGTGACGTCTGGATAGTAAAGAGTTCATGTTAGATGCATTGGACACATACAACCGGCACGGTAAGAAAAAGGCATGGCCAAACTCTGCAGATATTCGTGCTCTTTCTCTCTCTAGCTGTATGCCCCTCAATTGGGTAATTAAATTTAGCCCATAACACTCCATACCCATCGTCTTGGTTCAAGGTACATAGAACTTTCTATATGTCGAATTTGCAATGACATTTTTCAACAACTAAGGGTATTTTGGTACTGCAGCCGTAAGTAACTTTTGTTATAAAATTAAACTCCTCATTCAGTTTCCTTCTAAATACTGCATACAAGCCGCAATACTTCAGAAAGATGTATGACTCATTCGCGATTCTAAAATTGCTGCGAATGTTTGCCTCTGGTTCTGTTTTGGTTGTAAACTACATTAAGCATTCGCTCTGTTTGATTTATAGCCTTTTCACGCCCGCATGCATTTGCAGTTTGTGGACAGTACAGAATTAGGCAAACAAACGAAACTAATTCAACATTAATCTCGAAAAGCATGTAGATTATATATTTGTGTCACTTTTGTTAAATGCGAATTCATTATAAGTAGACCTATAATGTATAGGTAAATTTTGCCCCATTTTATTAGTCTATGCACGGCATACAACGTACATGCCGGGACTTTTATGTAGTAGCTCCTATTGGAGAGTGGAGAATTGATGTACCAGTGTTTGTAAACTAGGAATGGAAAATTGTAATTGCCAATCTGCCCAATAACACCAGACATTCTCAAGCTGAAAAACTTCGAACATGAAGACACTCAAAGTCCAATAAAGCCAAGCAGTCAAACTTCGGTTGAACTTTTACTGCGAATCTTGTTACAATCAACTTGGACTTTTCTCCAGTAAAATTCAACCCACAAACTTAAGCAAAATCATGTTAACCCTGCCAGCTATACTTTATAAGTCAACCTGGATCAGTTCTCCCCTGTCATCCATCACATCGTCACACAGGATATTATGAATGTATACCAATTCCCACATATTGACAATAATAAAAGCCATACCACGACATACACATACGACATATCCTTCTATTTGTAGACAAATTGCCACGAGAGACACGGCACGAACCCCTATGAAAAATGTAGAATCAATAATCGGTGTCAGGGAACAAGGAAAGACAACAGGGCGAAGTTTCCTTTACATCCCAACCATCAAATGGATCATGAATCAACGTCCAGAGAACCAAGCTGGTCGCTTCCATTACGATTGCCTATATGTAATAACAGGCTTCAGCAATAAATTTCGATTTTCTTTCGTCCGTGCCATAGATTATTAAGAAGAGTTCGAACGTGAGCCCCAGCAGATACAAGTTTGACCAACAGTAATCTCCAATTTGTAGAAGCACGAGTCAGGAAAAGCGTACTTTATCACCAACATTACATTCACTCGTGTACACAGAGGCGAGGAAGGAGCTTTGCAATTCATCCATTTGTATCCCACGCTCAACCATTAATCTGTATTGCGAGTGAAAGTGCAATTCATTTCCACTCGGTAATATGTTCCTAACGGCCGTCCTATCTGTGGCTTCAAAGTTTCACTCAACCATTACAAGAGCCGTTCCGGGACTTCTTGGGGCTTTATTATTATTGCTTTATACAAGCACAATGCAGTTAGTGTTTCACTACCTGTAATTTAGATTTTGTTTGTTCAACAAAGGTGAACCTTTTCCCAAGAGAAAAACATTATCACTTCCCGGTTGCAGCTTTATTAAAGCTCAGCCCGGCTCTTCTACTTGTACCAAAAAGATACTGAAAAAACAAATGTGACATAACGCAAATATTTGCGCAAGATGAACTTTTGCAAGTTCGCTGAGCTTTCTCTGCGCAAAACTTTCTCCAAATTTTTCAAGAAAAACGAGTCGAAAATGTTTTCCGTTACAGGAAGCTTTAGTGTGCGAAATCATTCATCATTATCAAAATCAAGAATTTATTTTCGTATATTGCAAATAAATGAATATTTTATTCTCGTCCACAGATAAATCATTTTCCCAAAAACTTCTGTTTTTATGACTCTGATTCAATACGATTCCCCGGCTGCCGAAATAATTGCCTTGTTTACCTGCTCCTTACTACAACAATTTATACGCAATAAAAAACTGAATCGCAGAAAATATGCCTTCACGTTATGAAACATTTTCCCGTCAACTATTCGCCAAGGTCATGGCTCGCTTCGCTTTTGACAGTATATTATTATGTTACAACGCTGTAGGCTTATAGGTACTAAATTTGCTTTAGGTGAAGAACATGCTTCAGCACTACAAATCCACAACTTTTCACAACTCGCAATCCAAACACTCTCGCACCACGACAGAAACAGCTAAAGGCAATCAACGATAATAAGAGATAGGTTCGGGTTTCTAAAAAGAATCAATATTGTAGTTTACAGTGGTGATATACGGCGGAACCACCTGTCAAATCTACACCCACTTCATTTTCGATTCAAGGTCGTCGCAGTAATTTCGCTCTCGAGTTCTCGTGTCCTGAACGTGCTCTCACCTCGCACTCTGTATTAGAGCTAGTAACGGTAAGTTACTTTCCAGTGTGAAAGCAGCAACGCTGATATCACGCTTGAATGATGTAAGAACAAATCATTCTTCCCACACAAGTCTCTAATCTGCACTCAGGGTCAGGGCACTTCCAAAAACCTTTCTTCCTCAGAAATGTTTTCACCCGAGACCATTTACCTTTGCATACTCCGTCGTCTTTCCATTTCCAGGACATGTCAAGAGTGAAAGATCTATCTTAAGTGTATTGAAACTAGACGGGATCGATTTCAATTTCCAAGAACCGTCCAACCCAATTTTAAATATCTAAAGTGCTCTTGAATAAACATCTAAGCCAACTTATTTCACTCAACCCTGTGTGAATCTAGCCCCCAAGACACAAGAAAAATTATTCTCTATCGCTCCAGAGCTGATTACTAAACCCATAAAATTTTAACGTCAACCCCATCCTTGCATTGACATTCATCTCATCTTGGCATTTCAGGGAACTCAGTCATTAAACTTTAAACTTAACTCATACTGCATGGTTAACGAGATGAGTGCTACATGAGTCGTATTTGTAATATAAACAATTCGCGGAAATGATCAATAAAGAATTGATCTTGCATCTTTGATATCGAACTTACTAGGCAAGGCAATCAGGCATGACCTGCAAAAGTGAATAAATCTAATCCGGTAGAACTGTAAGTAATTGCGTCAATACACCAGTTCCAGAAAGTGTAACCACACTGTGCAGTGTCACTGCTTCCTAATACTGCGAAGCAGCTTAATCTCCGTCTTTCAGCTTAACTCATTTTCTCCGAACCACAATTCTGGTAAGGTAACCTTGTAAGGTCAGCCTTTCTCTGAGTATTAGCAATCAAAGCTGTCATAATCTACGTAAGTCCAAGAAAGATCCGCCTCAACTAATGTCTGCCTTCAAAGAATTCATTTCATACAAACTCGCAGAGCGTATCAAACCGGTATACCTAAACTACACTATACAGCCCTAACATGAGTATATACAAAACATGATTACTATTTGTAAGTGCTACAACACAAAGGATTTGATCCCTTTAGCCTTCAGCTGTACTTTCGCCTTCGCCATATTGTAAAGTGATACCTATTGTAGGCCATGATCCTAAAAATTTGCAAATAAATTTTCTGGTGAGTTTGCCTCAGCCGTAGGCAAAACGTAAAAACAAAAACAACTGTCGGCTAAAATTTCATGGCGCCGGAATACCTGACACAGATCAAATTCTCAAAAAGCCAGAAAAGGATTAATGCAAGTAGTCTATCTGAAGCACAGTGCTACTAATATTGATTTGCATATGAATACAATGTCAGAAAAGAAACCACTGAATCAACTTTGGCCTTTTCTCAAATTATTTACGCACATCATGTCTGTAAGTAATGCTGCCATTTGAGTTCAACTCTAATGATTTTATTTGGGTAAAATAATTTCCATTCTGAAGTTACCTTGCATTTTATATCCAATTACCAATTTGTTTAATTATAGGACTGCCATATCACAAGATCCATCAGATTGTATGTCTCTTCAGATGAGAGTTGTATTTCAACGCACAAGGTTGGCTAACTTACAGAAAACAATGAATTTTATAAACACCGAAACTATAATTATAATACAAAATGCCTAAAACCTCTGCCATTTTCCTGTATAAAGAATACTATAAGGCTGCTACCTCGAGCTGTGTCAAGAGACATTTGAGACATCCTTAAAAAAAGAATCCTTCTTGAACTTAAACTTACAAGAGCAACAGACAAAACCTTGCGTTTTGGATCTTAAATTCAAATCGACGGACCAAGAAAAAGCTCTCAACCCATCAATCTGCTGCATTGCAGCCGTGTCTCTAAATCCACGCGTCTGTCACTCAAATACTTTGCTACTTCATTCACAAAGATGTGGTTGGTCGTGGTTGTGCAAGCAAACCTTGACACACTTGGAACCTAATGTTTTCTCGGTGTGTTACCAATGCATTCAACACTTCCCCAATCCCTTGTGCATACGTAACTTTAGAATCGTGAATCCTGTAGCCTTCTCTACTCAAGACCACTGTCAGTGCCGCAATGGATCAGTAATAGTTCTGGCAATCCTGAAAAACATTCTCTGAAATGGGTGTACATGTTGAGACGAGCTTGGAATTTTTCTACAAAACCTTGGACAATGTCGGCATGAGGTTATCATGAGCCGATTGGACCTGGCTGGGTTGGTGAAAAGCATGTACCATTCTTGGAGCGGATCTCCGCTCCCGGGTGCCGAAAGTATGAATAACACATACTCTTTTTCAGTTTTCCTTCAATTGTCTCGCCATCAGCTTCTTAACAATCGTCAGCTTTTTTACTTATAAAACGGTTGCGCGCTGTATGAGGCATGTATTTTTATAGATTCAAGTTGAATGTGCTGCAACTTAACCAGACTAGCCAAAGACAATTACAAACTGTGATTATTCACAGTCACACAAAAACAAGCTTCTGATATCATGTCATGCGCTATATTCCGCTTGTGTTGAAACTAAAATGCATTTTGAGGCAGGAGGACATCAATTGTAAGCTAAATACAAAAATTAGCAATTACAAAATGGAAACGCAGATTTCACCGTCCAAAATATTATCCAAACCTGATTATTTACGCCATCCCAGACACAAAGCCGACCATAATCCCGACGGTCTGTGCAAAATTAATTGTACCTGTACCTGTTACTAGATCCCAGAGTTCATTACATGGTCGTCGCAACCATAAGTTCGCAAAATTGGTATACGCATATGCATACAAAACACTAATTACTACCACGAGACACATAAACTAGTGAAAAGCGCAAAAGGAAGTAATACAGAGGTACGATATTGTTATGATGATGCATGCCATTATGCCATACTTGGTAATCTTTTACCTTAAACCCAATGTACATACATACACAGCTTAAAAATTAATGCTCAGTCACGATGGATTTTTGGGACGGAGAAGTAAACATGGTACACCGACTTGACTGAAACTCACATTCCGCTTCCAATCTCACATCAGACATGAGAACGGAATGCCGAGTGTAAACCAATCTACCTGCGTGCGCAAACAAGCGTGTGAGATTGTGCGATGGACAGCGAATAACAAAGTGTTATTATTGTTATTATGTAAATACACTCAGTGAAGCACATAAAAAATGGAGAGTGGCCTTGATTTCGCTATTTGCTCCAGAGTATCACATTGTTTCCCCGTGTGTTCATAATTAATATCTAGTTGGCTGCTGGACGCTTCAGTACAAGTAACATACATTCTAGTACATATTAATGTTGCAGCGGCTTATACATGCCTATCCTTCTATTTTGTCCTCTATATAAATGATTCTCCGTATTTTTCCACGCGTCAAGTTGTGTAGTCCAGCCAAATAAAATTGGCTGTGATATTCCATCATTCCGACTCCAATTTGACTCCTCATTCATCTCATAAAAGACGAACATAATAACTCGATAAGACAAGTCTCCATGTAGTAATCAACCACCAATTTACACGATGGACTAAAATGTGTATGCGTACTCATACTGATTCTAGTCATTTGGATCACATAGCGTTGTATGGAAGATGGCCAAGCCTTCACAAGCTTGATTTAATCGGCATAAAGGAGCAAAAGGAAATCAACCAGTAAATTAGTCGATGAGCCCCAGAAGTACATCGACGACAGACCAGACTCAAATAGCGATAACCTGAGACCGATAATCCTGAAACAGAGGTCGTTGTCTCAATTAGAAAAGGAGGAGCTGGAGGAGTAAGGAAAAAATCGTCCGACGGTCTTTAGCCATATACTCCTACTGTGGTGCGCTATTTTGGGACGACAACAGATTTAAAAGTGAATGCACTACAAACACAAGCGACAGATTTCATATTAGAGGTAACACTTCCTTCAGCTCTCCACATTGATGCATAAAAAGTGTGCGTGCACCAATAATAATCTGAGAACATGGGATCGTCACACCAAAAATCTGTACACAAATCGCGAATACATATCTGCGCACCCAGCTGTACACGTTATGTGCAGTCAAAATGTGCCAAATGGATGTGAGTGTTGACTCTAATTGATTCCACTGCGCCACCACCACTGCACTATCACTTAATCGAGTAAGTAAACTGTGCCAGAAACACGAGCATGATGTATTTTTCCGATTCTCCATCATGTTTATCATCGTACCCATCATCTGCCTCAAACCACTGCAAGCCAGCTCCTTGAGCTTTGCTCGGCTTAAGTGCGGTAAATAATAACTCTGCAATCATGGATATTAATTACCCAATTACGAGCGGAATTATACTTAGGAAATGTAATGGCGTGTAACACAAAATTGCGACTACTACGCATCAAGCCAAACGCATATTTGGAAGCAGCAACCGCAATATAGCAGATTTGTTGAGTTGCAGAAATGTCCTTGATATTTAATATATCTCAACTCGCCCCATTGGGTAACAATAAATAATGTAAACCACAGAGAACTATAAACCATCCCGTCAACCACAGCAGATTTTTGCTACTTTATATTTTGCTGTTTAATACTATTTCTACCCTGTACGATTTGAAGCAGGCTTCACAATTTAACATGGATAAATAAATGATGATGAAGCCGCATTTAAATCTGAAGAGAAACTGCCACTTCCGAGTAGTTGCTGAGTGCTACTTCTCTCCTAAACTACTAAAAACCGAATCATATGTTTCAGAATCGCAGACGTAGCTAGTTTTCAACTCCATTACTAGCTGGTCTCTAAAAGGAGCCGGAAATTGCCCGTGTAAGCACATTATACAAATAATCTTCCTTTCAGCTGGCCACTGCATCTGGATCTCTGGTCTTCGGAAATAAGAACAATTGATAACGGTAGTTCCCACACGCGAGTTAACCAACCAGAAATCTCTCCAGCTGCTTCGTAGGTGCATGATTACGTTATTACAAGTTTATTGAACTGGTTAAGCCTAGAAATAGAAAGTAGCACAACTGACACATAAATCCCCTTGCGCTAGCCTTTTATCGGTGAAATTCGATCATGAAATATCTGAATTATTTCAGAAGAAAAATTATTTCAAATCTGCAGGGCATGTTGGTTGTAAAAAATAGAAAATCCAGTAGAATACTATTCCGCAAATCCGCAATGACTAATGAGATTCAAATTCAACCTACAAAAGCACCTCTGGAGATTCCCGTCTTTTTTTCTCTCGTTAACGCTGCATTGAGTTGCTGATTGTGAGATGTTTTTGATGTTTGCGACAGAACAGTTGATGACTAATTTGCTACCCGACATGCCATTGAATGTTCTAATTAGGGCTAATTATAATAGTTATATTCCGTCCTCAACATCAGCCCGTCTATTAACTGCATTTTGCATGCAAGACGCATAACAAGTGTCACAATGGGCTTCATTATATCACACTAAACAACACCCAGGGGAAGAAAAATATTGTAATTCAAAAGAGTACACAACATGCCAGAAGTTGTTTTTTTACTTCGTGTTAAATATGTTATTTGCTTCCAACTCTCATTCCGTATTCATCTGACCTGACGCAACATTCTCCATTTCGCACAAGTAAAATGTTTCTAATGCATGTATGGTTTTATGCTACACAAACAAGTTCTCTTCTGTACAAAACAAATCTCGTAAGAGCACACGTACTCTATCTTTAGCGAAGTATAAACAAAAAATGCTATAAAGCTCTAGGTGGTGCCAGCCTTGCTAATGCGTAGCATGTTCAAGTGGTCCGTGATTACGAAAATACAGCAGGACATTGTAAACAAACTGATTAGCACCGTTTTAAGCATCGTTACTTCCTACAAGCCATCTTCTGCATCTCGCTCGCAGACATTTAACAAAGATCCGAAAGTAGGGAGATGCGCCGTAGTGTAGCGGTTAACATAGTGTCGCTATTTTTTAGTTGTTCACGGAAGAAAACTGTGATTAAAAACCGGCTTCTTAAAAAACGTAGGTATTATAGTACAAAGGCACTTGCCTTTACTGCACTCTTGCAAAAAAAGGAAACTGCAATCAGTCATTCAAAAATCATGGTCGGCATAATGTGCCCATGCAAAAGTACATCATCATCACAATGCAATATTGATGCTCCTCACAATTTCGTCAATCACAACAGCCTCAGGCCAAAGGGAGAGAGGTGAGGTAGAAGACTTTGAACTAGAACAGCCCCAAGGCTACACGAGCAACGTTGTGTGGAGGTAGTGGTAGAACAAGAAAAAATATGAGATCAAAAACCTTTTCCATGATTTCATTCAGCTTAAAACATACTTAAAAAACAAACACGCCATACACACTTCTCGCATTCTGACAAATCATCACAATAAGTCGATCACTTTGTGACAAAGAGTGACACTTGTCTTTTCTCTGCTTGGCGCATGCATGGCGACTTTAATGGGTCCACTTTGCTCATTTCCAAATATTACTCACACTCTCAATTCCTCCAATAGTTGGAGTTAGCAGGTATATAACAATTTTACTACCATACATTCATTCATTGCTATATCTTAGGAAAAATACTCTCAATCCATCCGCACATCTTAACTGCTGCCTCCTATACACTCTCATTCCTACTCATACAAATGTCGCCTCGTATTTACATCTTATTATGTGTAGTAAACCATGATGATGGCGATGTGATGATGATGATGAAATGCAAGATTTCACTTCAGTTACTTAAACTGCGGAGATTTGAGAAACCTACGCATGTGCAAGTAAATGATCCTTAATGAGGAGGCTTGACACAAAAGCAGCACATGGCTACTTTAATACGAGTAACGTGTTTTGATTCCAAGGAACTGTTCTGCAACACCGACACCGATATTTATGCCACGCTATGTGCTTACTGCGATGCATTTTAAGTGGCTGAGCTCAGAATCTTTAAGTAACGTTTTAAAAAAACTACAACGCTTTCTAAAATGCACTAAAGAAATGATAGATTGTGACTTGAATCCTGAGCTTTCTTCGACATTAATGTAGACCCAAGAGTCGTACTGTACCCGTATTGTTCTTAACGAATGATGACTCGATTGACTCGAATGACTGGCATGCTAAAAGTAGCCATATTCGTGGTCTGCCTTCAGTATTCCGTACGAGAACTGCTGTTTTATCTCTGCAAGAGATAAGACATCTTAAAGGCATGCTTAATTGTAGTATGTCAATGACTTGACAATGTTATGTCAAGTTGTTGATGGTGACAAATATCTATGACTTTCTGTAAACCAGATGCAACTGAATGTCATTCCACAACGGCCTTCTGAACACCTTCGCCCAAGGCTGTGGCTTCATTTTTTTCCTGAATGAATAAAAAATTCGAATGCTACCATCAATGACATGATTTTGATTGATATTTGATGCACTCCGCTGCATTTCCTTTACAATCAACCAAGGTTATCATATGAAAGAAAAAGTGCATACAAGCTCTGATCGTTAACAATTCTCAACATTTAGTACAGCATATAATGTATGGTCTCTACTCTTTATTCCGTATTCCAAAGGAAGTGCCTTCACATCAATTAATCATGCTGTTACATTAAACGTGACAAAGTTGAAACTGCAAATTTATTCACAAAACGATAACATCACAATAAACAAAAATCTCCCTTCATGGTGATCTACAAAACCTTTTCGTTTTCTTTCCCAAGCCAATCAATCAATGTATGCATCTCATTACTTGCACTTGCGTGCAACACCGTTTTCCCATTGTGTGAGGAAAGCCGAATCCCATTATTGCCTTCACTTGTCGTCACCTGTCCTTATCAGCACTAAGGTATCACCAAATATGGCCTAACTTGTGTCCACACTGCTAATGCAATGCTCTAAAATCGATAATATGTTGAGGAGAGCAAACACAAGAAACCGTTACACATTGGAGTTGCAAGCAGTAACAAAAATGCATTCTGTTCTGTCAAAAATACCTCATACCTCTCTAATGCCAACGTACAACACCCCAGAGCATGAACAGAGCGTTAAAAATCTTCTCTTGGCAGATTGCACTTTACTCGCAATGCACACCACATGTAATTAGAATCATTAGAGACACTGCATCACAATGCACTCATATGCACGTAGATGCATTAGCGAAAACGTGAATGTGTGCGCGATGCGTTGATCCTAATAATAAACTGCAGCGGCAACTGCATCCTCAAACGAAATCACACCTATAAAATGTACAACCGAAAAGAATCAGTAATTTACACTAATGTAGCAAACGTCTTTACAACATAAGCTTTTTCCATCAGACAAAATCGCGAATCATACCGCAACCAACTCAAGTTTCTCAACGCCAAAGGAGAAGTGCAATTTGCGGTATCTCTAACATCACCACCGGACTACCTATGACTAATCCGCTACCACGCTATCCGTCCTTAAAAACAACGGTATGTCTGCCTTCGCTCGCACACCAAAACTACTTCGTCAAGTAGAAAGTCGAATCGCAGCCCAATTACACGGCCTTCATTACCAAGTTTAAGAAAAATCCTTAATCTTAACGAATCTCTCTGAGAGGGAGAATGTCAGCAAAGCCAATGTATGCAATAAATATCAACACAAGTGAAACAACGTGTTCGAGCTCTCGATAAATGCACTTTTCTAACAACGATGCAATCTTTTCCTCCATAATCAATCATATCCACATCATCATCAACACAATAATAGCAATCCTATCTGGCCTGTCATTACGTGAAATACGAGAAAGTGTATTAGCTGAACAATTTTTTAAAGGGAAAACTACAGCTTTCTGAACACATTATCCCAAAGATATTATATGTTTATTACTCTAAGCATTATCCTGTCTTCGTCATCTTGAATTACAGCATTACGCTGATGACACATCTACCTTATTGTAATGAGAGCATGTATATTAGGTGAGTAACTGAATCTTATCTCTACCTCTTCCCGTCTTTTCATCCAACGGCCGCAGGGACTCTCCTCTAAAATCTCACTTTCGTCATCTGAGTCATCATCTAGATCATTAACTAAATGTCTGTCATTCTCGTTACTTGATCTGCTCCCCGTCATCTTGACAATTGAACCACTCCACTCAACACAAAAGAGCAAAAAAGGTAAACCAAATGTTGACAAGCGCACGTGCGCAATTGACTACTTTTCCAGTGATATTGATCACGGAAAGCAGCTAAACCACAACAAAAGTTACACAGCACAACAGCCAACAATTCAGGAAAAGTTCCAAAAACTTTGTTGCTTCAACACAAATGACAAATCCTTCGGTAAATCCAACAGGAAGTCTGTAGTCCAACCAACTCAATGGAAACAAGTAGTGCGTAAGTCCTTTGGAATGTTGAACGAACACTTAGTCATGAAATGGGTGTAAAAATATATAGATTTAGGGCTGACTACGACGAGTGGTGGATAAGCCCCAATACTCCCCCCTTTGCTCTTTTTATCCACCACTCGTCGTACTTGACTACCTATAGTTAAATACGACAAGTGGTG
>JAHZMW010001025.1:0-16121 GCA_027743745.1 Alloscopus bannaensis | reverse complement strand
CGAAGTAAATCAGACTACACATCCGAACTTGCAAACCAGAAAACCTCGAGAAGACGATGCAATAAATGCTTTCGCAGCACATATTTATGCAGATACAAGAGACGAGGAATACATAATTGCTTCTGTACTACAGTTCTGTGAATATCACAAGAAAAAAATTCAGTTTTCATACCACACCACACAATTGTGGCTATGCACTTGTAAACTCTAAGCAGAACTTTGTTCTAGTATGAAAAAAGAAGGGAGCGAGAGAGAAAAAAAATCCACAAAAGTCTTGAGAAAAGGAGGACTCTGACTCAATGAGCATCATCTGCATCTCTGGGTACTGTTAATTGTTGCTTTTTCTCGTGATTATTGCCCTATTACTATTCCTCTTTGTATGAGAGTGAATGAATCAAGGTAAAAAATATGAAATGAATGTAAATCTGAATGAAACCTGTGTGTGCAAAGGTATACATTTTGTTTACGCTATCCTTACGGTGGAATGGTGTGGGCTTTCGGTCTTAATCTGTATTCATCACATTTTCACCGCATCACCTCCGACGCTCTATGCACTATATATAGTAAGAATCTTTCAAGTCAGATTCATGCTTGTACCGTTCTTCTTCCTCCGTCTCCTCCGCTATTTAATACATCCCAGTCACAAACATGGTGCGTGTGCAACACACACCGTATCCTTTTGACTTTTCCTAAATTTCATACATGTACGTTTTTTAAACTCGAGAGACTCTCTTCAAAAAAACTACAATTCTCAATTTTTTTGGGCATTACACCTCTTACCTTTCCGCTGTTTTGTGCGCGCACACCAAGAAAAAAAAGGTATATTCATGTGATTATACTCTACTTGACCCATAGTACAGTGATTATTAAGATGTGCTCTGACTGATGGGAGAGAGGAGTTAGAAATTTAGATATAACCTGTTTTAAACTCATCTTCTTCATTCATAGAGAGGTAGGGATGTGCATGCATTGTACTCAACTACTCGCCTCATGCCGACGGACGTTTTGGGATGAGCATTCTCCTTTTATGTGACTGCATCGTATATTCTCTACCCACTACAGGAAAATGGTTAAAAAGTAAACAGAGATAAAAAACTGATCAAAGTGTATAAGTAATCCTGTAATTGTGTCTGTTGCAGTGACGAACACGAAATAACATATGCTCCTGTATACCTCCTCTATTTTTGAAGGCTTCATCGTTCTTCTGATGATTACACATATCGATGTGAAGATATGTGGAAAAATAAAATGTGCGAGTTTTATGTAACTGCGAGAACGTGTAGTGGAGCACTTTTCGTGAATTGCACAGGTCGCTAAACATTGCAAATCTATAGATTTGTTTCTAATTTATTTAGTGCACCGATCCAAGTCATTGGCCGACTCACCCCATGCGTTCTGGTGTACGGTGATGGTATCATTTTTTCCTTCTGTTTTAAATGTTTGCAAACTTTGTGTGCTAGGAGCAAATTATTTTTTAATTTGTGGAATACGGTTATCTTTCAAAGGAAAGTCTGCTCGTGCTCGCCCATGAGTTAATGTTTCAAAGGCATAATTAACGTTATCGGCTTCTAAAGTCGATTAGCGAAATGTTGATGATTCTCTGTTACTTTCATAATCCTCTTGATTGCAATAGTTTCACTGGCTGCAAGCTCACTGAATATAAAATAGAATTTTACAACTCTTTTCATCTCTTCCACTTTCTTACGACAATAAACCACTTGACAGCTCATTCTCATTTTTCGCACTCTCCAAAAACCGTTTCAGGTGGCTCCGAAAAACCGCCACCCACATAAAGCGGACCACACTGCTCATTCAAAATTTGCACTTCATTAGTCTCGAATTCCGAAATGAATCTCCGCGTAAATGAGTTGGAACACTGTGACTCATAATGATACAATTCCGACGCGGAAAAGAAGAAAGAAGAGCTCTCAAGAAATCTGTAGGTAACAATCAAAGACATTCCAATTTAATTAAAAGCCAGTGAATGTCAGAACTCTCATTAACCACCGTCGTTTGTCTACGTGAATTACAGAGAAGTCCACACAAACACCGACATCTCCTTGTTGAACATCGGTTTGCCCACCTCCGCCAGCAATTTTTCCTGGTTTCGTAGACTTTCGCAGGGGGTGTGTGTGAGTAATATGGGATAGATTACTTTTACAAACATCATCATCAACATCCCTCCTTCCTTTTTTCGCAAAGGACGCTAAATAGAGTTATCGGAATTGGCCACCCAGTTTGTTAAAAATATGGAGATTAAAAAGTCTCTTTCGTTCTCTGCCCGAGAGGACAGAGAGAGGAGCCGCTTGAAGCCAAGAAAAATTGAGGAGAATACATGGAAAGAGAGATGAAGATAAAAATGAGTGAGACGTGATGCAGGGCCCAAATAAGACAAGATGAATGACTAGCCGAGCAGTAAATGACATAATCAAGAAACGAAAAGTTGTGCTAGGTACAAACAAGATGATGATGATGGGTACGAAAAGGACCTCTGAGAGCACACCATTTTACGTAAACACTCCAAACAGCCCTTCAAGTGATTTTCTCTCGCTGTCCCCTAAAACAAGTGAGTTTTTTACACAGCTCACCAGGTGAGGAGATACCGTCACTAGCGGCACGTCCACCAAATTACTGGGCGACGAATTCCTAAACAAATTCATAAATCAGTGCACCACAACAGAAAGGTCACAACAAGCTATGCACACAACACGACTAACCCCCAGAAAAAAAAACCATGAGAAATGTAAAGGGATGAAGTTTTTTTTCTTTGGTATTCATGCAAACACAAATCAAGCGTCAACTCAAAGTGTAAACTTCGATACACAGTCACACCAAAGGAAGAAAGACAAAAAGCATCCATAATTCTGAGCGAGTTACCTATGACCAAAATAAGGCGAGATGAAAAGTAGCAGAGTACAGAACACACAAGCCCAANCAAAGGAAGAAAGACAAAAAGCATCCATAATTCTGAGCGAGTTACCTATGACCAAAATAAGGCGAGATGAAAAGTAGCAGAGTACAGAACACACAAGCCCAAAAAAAAACCAAAAGGGAAACGAAAAAGGTTAATTTTTCAGAGGCATCTCTCTCTCTCGTGTAAAAAAGTGTGTTTCGCCGTAGGACGAGATCCAGAGAGTCGACTACAATCACTGTGTGTGGCTGTCTACTTAGCGATAGAAAATGTGGTACTCTCATCCCTCTATGCATACCAGAGAAAAAGCAGGCATGCCTTTTTTCCCTGTATTAAGGATTAGTCAAAGAGAATCGCCTTTTAACTAGATATATGCTTGGAAAAGTCTACAACAATGATGGCAGGTAGTTGTATAGGTATTCATATAACGAGGTTTGTGTCTGGAAGATGTTGGCCATTGCCATCATCATTCGGCATCGCATCCACTAAAAAGTCAAAGCCGATTTATCCTAATTCAGAGATTCCAGCATCTCCATTCTTCCAACCTACTCATTTTCTTTTGCTCGTTTACAGAATTTTGTCACTCACTCAACTTTATTGGATTCTCAAACCAGCACTGCTCTCAGAAAAAAACCTACAATCATCACTGCCACACTATACCATACTCTTCGTGTATTAACGATGACCAATGGATGGGGCTTAGGAGAACTGACAAGTTGAAGCACACAATCATTATTATCTTCTCAAATATTTTTACCACTACTGTTCCCATTGTATTTCTGGCAAGATGGTCTGTTTCTTTGTAACTGATTGTTACTTCTTGTTTTATCGCTTATAATCATGGACATGAGCCGCCTTTCGTTCCCCATTTTCAACACAATCTTCACAGTCTAAACGGTGTGGTTTCGTAGTGGTGGTGGTCATCAAAAAGGCGAAGCAGCGTCACAACGAACATAATAATTCGTACAATTGCTCCTCGTTCGGGTCTTTGCGTAATCTACTTAATAGTTTTCTAGACCGTATACAAGAAAGGAGCGAATGGAAGCGCGACAAACGCTTTGTCGTCATCAAAAACAATTTGCAGAGTTGGGAAGGATGAAATACTCAAACTGTACTCATGATGTCCATATGTTCATCTCAGAAATGATCACGATCATAGAGAACTACCTCATGGCTTTTTGAGCGTAAAAAATGGCTAAATTGTGTATTGAATGCGTTTTGACGACATTGCTCAAGGGTTATTTATGTTTTTTATAAACCTTCTCTTCGGTTCGTTTCGAAGGAGCTCATTATCTTAACTGAAGTCAGCGACTAATTTACTGTGACTTTTACGACACGTAAAAAAGCGGGCGAAATGCACACACTTTGCAAACCTCTTACAACTTGTTAGACGAGGTACTTGCTACATACAATGTAGTTTATGCACTAAAAATGCAGACAAAATTATTAAATCATCCCATTACACATAAAACAGACTACAAGTTGTCGAAAGAATATGGACAAGTTGTGACAACTATGAAATCCAATACGGTTATGCACAAGTGTAATTTACGAAGGGGTGAGACAAGAGAAAAATACCGCTGCATTTTCCCCTTGTCGATAAAGCGACATAAATCAATAAGTGCACAATAATCCATTCACCTGTGTCTCTGTAAAAAGCGGATGCACATCAGAGAGTACAGGGGAGATAGGAATTTTTTCGTTTTGTACAAACACCAGCTCCATGATAAGGAGCTCATCTCATACAGAAAGAATTCAAGATTTTTTTACCTACATGGATGAATATGTGTTTGTATGGTGCATATATGAAATTACAAAGGCTTTGTTATCGAAACACAGAGAAGGGTTGACATCATCAACAAAATGGTTTCCGGTACGTCACAAACACACACACATTGAGAGAAGAGAGGTTTTGGAAGGAAGTGACGGATGGACGACCTCCCTCACAAATTTTCGCTAAATGCCCGCATAGCCTGGTGATATTGATGCTTGGTCAGATGAGAAATAAGAAAATGCAGCGCGTGAAAGTATTATTGTCTTTAAATCTAAACCGTGTTCCCCATGAATGCTTGATAATACACCGCGTGATGTTGATAATGGGGGTGCACTGCTGTGGCAAAAGCCCACCATGGTTTCAGGCTTCATGATATGAAATTTTTTAGGGTTTCTACGACAGTATGTATCTGGGTAAGTACCGTACTCATTCTTCAAGTAGCACAAGTGTATTTTCCTCGCAGGCAGGTAGACCACCCCAACTTAACTAACGAGAGTGGCTGAAACAACCGAACAAACAGTAGGATCAAGCACAACTATCATGTAAAAATGTCCCGCATTAGATCCATATATCGATTACGAATACTCACATATCACAACAACCCCCGTCACCGCACACACTCTATATTTTGAACACACCAATGTCACGTATTTACTTAATTCATTGTGGTGACTCGAACAGCGAACAACGGGATAGAAGGACAAAAACTAAACTCTCAGAAAAGCGAGAAACTCGTAGTAAATCTATTCGTACTCTGATACCTGAATAATTATCCCTTACTGCACTGATGACGCGAAAAACGAACTTTTGATGCAAGAATTACTCAAGTTCTTATCTAACAGAGTTGTCAGAAGAAGCCTCTACAGTATTTCACGAAATCACAGAATTCCTCTCAAATGTGTCAGGGAAATAGCACTACATCCAGAATAATCATGTCATTGTGTTGACTGCATAATATCTTTTACCACTTTCCAGCGATAAATCTACTTCATCAGCAACTCAGCGGAGTGAAGTCATTAAATGCATAAGCTGAGTGAGGGAAATTTGCATAATTTGCATATGACATACTTACACTAATGTGCTTGTGCTCACAAAAACACGCCTAAGTGACTGAGCTCTGTGGAGTAATACTACGGATCAAGATGACATACTTAATGATACAGCAGAAAAACACAATTTTTACACATTTTCCAGCCCAAGCCGCTACATAATATGATGGAGAATTACAAAATTCTTGGCAGCTTATATGACGTTGATGAAGGATTCAGTATTTAACCCAAACTGTGTTTGTAGCTTCCGTCATGACGAAATGCATTCACTCCATTTCTTCAAGCATGTCGCATAACACAACTGTATATAAACTGCATACATCCGGATAATCCCGTATATTTGCTCCTTTTCAGTACATTTACGTTTTTATAATGCCTCTCCCACTCGAAAGTGGACATGAAGTGTACGCTTTTTTTTAAAAAAAAGCGACTAGTAAAACCCAAAGGCTGAGAGTAATCAACGCGATAATTTTCGCTCAACGCCTTTTTTCCTTTCTCATACCCCCAAAAAAAACATAAATACCAGGAACTCCGAAAAAAAACTGAGCAACCAGGAACAATCGATTCGGAAGAAAAGTAAAAATCAACAGCACAGGATATTATGGAGTGGAGTAAATGCTACCAGAGAAAGGTAAAACAGGTAAAAAAATATAGTAACGTATATTCTCCATTCGGAACACAATAACTCTGAAGCGTGTACCATATACCGCCAACTTTTACCATTACAAAGTAATATGACTTTTTTGTCGTTCACTCTTTCACGTTGACCCGAGAGAGCTCGTTCGGACGACGATATAGAGTAAAAAAGTCAGGAAATGCCGTGAGCCGTAGATTCACATGCAATTTTTAGATAATTTTTCTACACTAGACGCTAATAAAATTCCTTTCTGATAAAAAGACCAGTGAGTGGTGTGTGCTCGGTTGTATAGTGCTCTTAAATCATACATATATGGAAATCAAGTTTTTTTTACTATTTGTCATACGCTCCGCACTCTATGGCAAAACCACTTAATAAATGATTCGTTCATGTCACTGACCAGAGAGAAAGAGAAAAATTGCGCCCATGTCTGCCTCTGCGCTGTTGTCCACAATAAAATCTTATGGCTCTCTCACCGGTCCAAAGAACTTTTTTTTAAACGGCAATGATTTTTTTAGGTATTTCAGTCCTAACATTGCTCGAGCGATTAATAAAAGGAGAAAATAGAAAAATGTGGAGATCTACTTGCAGATTGGAAGCGTGTGTACAAATGAAATGCCCTCGAAGATAATGACTATTTTTTCTGGAAAAATGAAAACGGCAAATGTGGAAAAAAATGCGTACCTTTACACATAAAAAAGAGGGGAAAATCATAAAAATGAATTCTTTGCGATAATAATGGCTATACACGTAATAGATTTCGAATTAATCTTTCCCTTCAGTTACGAAACAAATCGGGCTGTGAGTGGCAGCAATATGCTCCATCGCAAATAAATGTTTGTCCCTGAACCCCATTTCAGATAAGTATCAATCTCTTTCGTGTGACACATGCCTACTAGAATGACGTTCTTGGCGAAAATCTAAGAGTAAATCTGTGGCTCACGGAGTTATATTGCATTTTTCTCTTTTTTTTCTTTGTCTTACAAAAAGCAATTTTGCCACCAGCGAGAAAACATTATGACTAATCATAACTACGGGAGTGCGAACAACATTAAAAAGTGGCAAACCTGAGAATCTCGACATGAAACATTGAACGGTGGTTGGGAGGAGGTTAAAGTTCCACCATCTGCAACAGCTACACCGGCTTCGGGTGACTGGAGGGCCGACCTTCACAGGTTGGAAGGAGCAGGAACATACATGATGGCTAGATGATGATACTGAGGTTACTTGATCACTACGAATACTACATTTGAGTGTACATACACAATACTGACAATGTTCGCACTCGTAGCGGGACATGTCTTGATAATCCTTCGTTGTGTCACTACCTCCACAGTGCTTCGCAGGTGGAGCACCACTGCACCGGAAATCGGAGGACTTTCTGTCGTGATCTGATGGCAAAACTCCAGAATCACATCGACATTGAACACAGTCAGAAGTTTGACAGTGTAGTCGATGCTCCACCGGATCTTCAATTATTGGAGCCTTAAAAGCTCCTGGGCCTTCACGGTCCCAGGGCTGAGTGTTACAATGAGGCTCCATCCTTGAGAACCCTCAATTCGATGAAAACACAAAGTCTGTATATATCTATAATTTTTTAGATTAGTTTAATTTGCGACTACTCGCAAAGTAGTAGTCACCTTCAGTCTGACAATTTTCCCCTGGAATGCTGCACCATGCATAGTACTCAAATTCTCTCCAAATCTGAGGGCTGATCCCATGTGCACATTCTCCCCAGCTTGAGAACGCACCGGTGGTGGCGATGATGGTGGATGTTTGTGGCATTGTAAGTTTTGTGGCCTTTAGTCAATCACCCTCACCAACACTCGCTATTGGTCGCTACTACAGCAGCCATGTGCACTTTGGGGGTAATTGCTGCTTAATCGATAACCGATTCAGTAATTTTTTTCCTGGGTGCTCCTTGCTCCTCTGAGTAAATATTCAACAACCAGGAACCACAGAGGAACACCTGGGCAGCTAACGACCTTCCTTCCTATTCTTTACTTTGACAGGGACTTGCACAACAGGAGCAGGACTACTCTAGACGTGAGGTGATGTCAAACACGATTGAGAGAAGAGAAATTCACCAGAAAATACGGCAACGTGTAAGCCTCAAAAGTCGTCGTTCAATATTCATATTCTGTCTCTCGCTCCTCAATTTGTGTGAGTCAAAAATTCCTCACTTTAGGTTGATGCACTTACACTCACAACTCCAAAAAATTCTAGGTATGAGAGAGTAAATTCTACGTAGGTATTATTACTCCTCGACTATCGTGTTGAGGAGGTGTAACAATATACTTATTCTTCGAACGTAACTTTTTGGGGGAGTTGGGTCAAACCACGCCTTATTGATTGCAAGCTAATAATTCACACACGCGATGTTCATTCATCAGAAGTGCCTTATAAATATGCACACACACTATACTACTACTCGCTGACAGAGTGATGTTTGCACAGAAAAGAAAGTGAATTTAAATGAAAACTTTCCCGACGCTGTGTCCACAACAATGTTAATATTACGCGAAAAGATTATACGAATTATGACTGGGAACACGTGAATAACCGAACTGACAGTTTGAGTCTGTGTATGCACAGTTTTTTTGGCATGTTACACGAAGTAGTTCCGGATCGTAAGAGATTAATAGTAACCCGATCCTAAGATCCTTTTTTTCAAAATTGGTTGAGTGAAATTACACTGTCACACACTTTCCATGTTGGTGTTCCACCAATTGTAAATGAAAAAACCCATTTTTTTCTGGGGAGCTCTGCTTATGTGTACTCAAGTACGGTTACTTCCTTTCGAATGTGATTAGAAGATTGTGTGATGAATTAGTGATGCTGTGAGCTGTTCCTCTTTGTTTGTCGACACATGTGATAAGAAAATATTAGACTTGCTTAATACTGTGAGCACAACACCTCGTTGCTTCGTTGTGATTATTATTGGTATCCGCATGACATGCACACGAACGACATACACATTCCATTCAAAAAGCCATTAGCAAACGTGTGGGTCCTTCTTGGTTTCGTAATGAACAGCAATTATTGTACACCGGCAGCAGGTAAGGCGCACCGTGAAAATATTTGGGTTCCAAAAAGTCACGTCTCAACTGATGAGGTTTACGGCACTAAAGAAAGTCGTCAGTTCTTTTGTAAATGAATGACATACGACTATATGCGTACGTGAGCAAAGTTCACAAAAGTTTATTGAATTTGATTTATTTTGCAGTTTCTCACAAACACTCACTCTTTCCTGTGACAAATTATTCCGATTGCATCATCAACTAATCCACAAGATTCTTCTCATCTCAAGGTGGGTGAGACGTGTGCAGATTATTCAATGAGAATAAAAGAAACACAAAACGACAGAGTCACTTCAAACGTTAAAAAACGTTATAAATGCAAAGGACATGTGTTCCTCGCGCTCCTGTGAATCTTTGACCACATCAAAAGATGAATTTAGGTCAGATTTGAGCACAAATTGTCTTGTGACAACGTATGCGAACCTTGGCATTAGTGGGAGACTGATGCAATGAACTTGCACAAAGACGTTGTGATCATGTCTCACTTTTCGGCGTCTGCACTATTTTGCTCCACGTTGCTTTTCAAATCGTTTATGTGAACACTTCACACCTAACTTTTGAGTCAAAGCCTCGGTTCTTCTAGAGAGATCAAATTTTGCAATAATTTCAATTCTCAGAACCTCTTGTCACCACACCGGTACTGGAGGTTTGAAACTTTTGCACTGTTCTGATATTCGTGATTTATGGCAAATCTCACACAACGTGGTAGTGTACTATTTAAAAAAAACTCGAGACATTCATCCAGAAAAAGCCGGAATAGTAACAAGTTCTCTTCTTGGCAGTACAAAAACAGGGAACACACACACACACACTTTTTTGACATACGAATACAGTGTACTATGGGCGATCTGAGATACGGACTTTGGGGATGTGTTGGTCGCACGAATACCAAGAAGAAACTGTCGGTAAGGTAGGCTCAACGTAGAGTAGTGAGTGTGGCCGTAACATTCTCACCAACAACCGCACAGTTAACCAAACCACCCTATGCAGGGTAAGCCGTCTGTCTGCACTCTACAGACTCAGACGTAGAAAACGTAACTCTTTTTGGGAGCATATAGTATACACATATACCTTTCTCTCTCATCCTCGTGGGAGGAAGCCAGTGTGAAGCTCACTATATTACATACTTTCCCAAAAAAAGCTAAAGTGTCTTACATTCTTATTACGAGAGTGATTGCATTTAACAACGTTCAAACTTGTTCGAACTGAGTATATCTTCACTCTGAGTTAACCAAATTTTGAGGAGAGTTTTAAAACGTGTGCATTATATACGCAAGTGAAGAGATGCCCTGCACAGAGAAAAGGCTGCTTCAATTGTACACAATTCGTATTATTATACACATTATTCTGTGTGTACACGTAGGTACACATTACTCAAGTTATATATGTATCGAGTTGTTGTGTGTGTACATATTAAAAAGATGAGGCTTTTTTTGTAGGTGTAAAGAACGAAAAGCTGTGCACTTGAGACTTTGAGTTGTTTTATATATTATGAGCTCACATTTAAGAGATGCATTACTAGATGGGAAAAAGAGAGTAAAACGTCATGCATTTCCTAGGATGTGTGGTGGTGTGCATAATATGCATCTTCTTCACTTCTTCTGCTCAGAGATCCTCGAATTTCGTGTGCTTCAGTACATTTCGTTGAGGATGCACAAAAGATGTACAGACTTCCCCAAATGCAACTCTTCGAATTGCTGTACATACCAGTGTGTAGTAAGGATGTATGTATTATTATCTTTCTTTTTTCCTTCCTCGTTCATCCAGCATCTGTCACTCCAATTTTTACAGAACTTCAAACTCGTTACAGGTCTTCAATTTTTCGCTTTTTAAAAGATTTCTGTGTTGCGCATTGCGTATACCGCTGTAACGTTTTTTAAATGCCTGGTAAAGAGACTGGATCCGTTAGAAAGAGAAGAAATGGTGTTAATTCTGTTTTGCAGATAGGTTTCCTCATCTTGGCATCATAATTTGGACCACTCTTGTTTTCATTGAGCTACTCAATATGATTCCGTGTTGATTTAATTTTATTTGTAACAAAAGCGAAGTACTCTAAATTAATGGCAAAGTCTTCCTACTTATGATATCGCTGTACAACAACGTGCCTGTCCATTATCCAACGGGGTACTTGGGCACTTCGTTATATTCAATGCCTTCAATCATAAATGATCATAATGCAATTGTGGTATCCAACATTTCATCCAAATAATGAAAACTGAATCAAATTGCGACTACGCCAGTGCTTCCAACTGTTTGAATTTTTACAAGCCAATTGTAAATGAGTGCATAATTTTTTAAAATGAATTTTTGAATTAGAAGAGTGAATATAAAATGTAACATTGGATTCAATCCGGGTATGTAAAATTTTTTATGTAACCTTCCCACAGGGTAGCGCAATCCAAGTGCACAGACAATTTCAGCTACATCGGCTAAAAAAAATCTAAAACGACTTGATTGGAGATCTGACTTTTCATCCAAACCATATTAATAAGTCAACACCCATGTCTGCAGATTTCAATGCGAGCATCTTCTAGGAAATACTAGAAAAGAGATTAGGAACTCCAAGTCCAATTTTTTTGCTACAAAGCTTATTCAAATACATTAATGTTATCATACCAGTTTCTTCTAGTTTCATACTATTCCAATCCGACACGTTTTAGTGATTCACTCATGTAGAGTTCCAAGGCATGCACACATTGGCAGAGCATAATTTTTACGATAGGACTACGACTGTCTCTGATACTAAAGCCCAGCGCTAAAATAACAAGCTTATTAATCACCATCAAGCTTAATCCGGAAGTTCAAAAACTAAGATAAACATGCCCGACATGAAAAGGCAGTGAGGAGGCGTGAGCTTTTTGAAGGAATAAGAATGACAATTGTCACAACAAGCACAAAAAAGAATCACTCTCAAAGAGCGTACGTCAAAGTACGCGTGCGAAATTCACACTTTCCGATGATGATAATGCTCCCACCACCACACCATTACTCATTTCATCTCATGCATTTTTCCAACTTTATTCACAGCATTCATCGCAGCCGCCTAAGAGAGAGAGAGGATTTTAAAAAAATTGGCTGCAATCTCGTATCATTAGATGGTGTATTTCTATGAATGTCGCGTTTCATACATTTACTATATTTCATCCATAGAGAGGTAAGCTCACTGTAAATAAGCAAATTGTATAATAGCGAGGGTGCGTGATGGTGAATGAGTGTACAATGTATAAATATTTGAATCTGTGACTCTCAAACAGAGTTTTGGCTTGTATTCTAAAGAAGGGAAGTAAAATACTCTCTTGTATACAAACACACGGCACGACGAAAAGCCAAACTCAAAGTTACGCATTGTTAGTCAAGTGTCAAAACAACATTCAGAACAGCAAGAGTTACAGTAAGGTGTACTACATAGTACCTATAGCTATGCAGGCAAATAACTCCAACAATGATTGACTATTACGAGCTAAAGTCGGGCTCGAATCGCGGTACTCACTACAAATCGCCTCAAAATAAAATTCCTAATTCACCGGCATCAAACGATGAGCTAAAGTAGCAAATGGAATGAATCAGGATTTATATGTTCAATCGAACTCGTTCTAGTGATAATCGCAAAGCAAAATGCGTCTTACGTGTCAATGCTTTGTTCCACTTATACTACCCACATCCAAACAATCAACCTATTGTCTAATCACATTCCTACTTTGTAAAAGAAATCGCACATAGCTGCCCAAGTCAGACAGACGGACGTCCAGAACTTATTCATTTCCGATTCACGAAAATGACTAGACTTTTGGTTGAAAGTGATACAAGTTCATACACACTTCGAATATACAAAACACTCATATCATCATCAGTAACAACACTAGTGACCACGGAGAGATATAGAAACGCTGTATTGAAGATTTTATGGCATCGCCCCCATCATATTAACATGTTTACGTAATTGAACCTGTGTACAACAATGTATAGGATTCCTTGAAACACCAGGGAAAAAATACATGCTATATCCTCTGCTGACTTGTTTGCATACAAATCTATTTCAAACAGACTCGGTTCAGTTGACACGGAAAAATACGAGGAACCGAGTTCAAAAAAGGTGTGACCCACTTTCCTGATGCTCATGCTAATTACACGTTTTATGCAACGTTATCCTGTACTCCCAGAGATTTTCAAGGATAACAAATAATATGTAAAAGTGATACAGGATCAGAAAGTGGGAATGAACTCCGACTTCAACTTTACTACTTTACTCTGAAAAGTTACCATAGGTCTGTCTCCACCATGTTTCTTATAGTTTTGAGAACTCAAAGAATAATTAGAAGATTACTGTATTTTTTTCATTTGTTCCAGCAAACTTGCGGTTATAATTTATAAAGTTCCAAAATTCTGAAACATTCCATAACTTTTTTCAATTCGTTCATGCGAGTGATGTTAGTGAATGTAAACTCAATACAGAATGGCAACGGCAGCTTCCACCTCTCAGTATGACCACTCAAAGTCAGCCTTCGAGTTGTTTCAACCGCACCCCGTGCACACACAAGAGAGCATCATGAGCTCTCCAGAGGTCACAGTGACCACAACTGCAGCCCCAGTCCTCGAAAGAAAACGATCGAAAAGCTCTGTCCGCTTCGCGGAACATTCCACCGGTTCCAGTGAGCTTTTGAGGTGCTCGTCCACAGTAAAACTGGTCGACTGCCAGTACAAGATTGCAGGGTGCAAAGGCACGTGTCTACTAATTTCCTCAACTACAATGATGAGACACAACAATCCTTTCAAATCTGGCGTCATAAAAAATCTTTCAATTTCCAGAGAAAGTTCCACAGGGAACACTCGTAGAGAAAGAACATGCTGCCAATTGTCGATATCGTCCGATCCCTTGCCTCATGCAAAATGCGGGCTGCTCGGAGCTAGTGCCTTATCAAAACTTTTTTCTCCATCATATGAAGCACTTCCTCATTCCCACTTTCACAACCACCCTCAACATCCCCGTCTACTTTGAGCGGGAGGACTTCCAAAGTAATCAACGCTGGAATCCCAGATGGATGAACTGCTACGGGAGAGACTTCTTTGTGATGCTGTCGCACAAAATCCCTGGCATGTGGTACACCTGGATTTGGATGTTAGGCACACCTGAGGAGGCTGAGGATTACCATTACGATATCGAGATTTCGAAGCACCACCTGAAGAAAAGTGGCACATTCCCGGTTCTCTCCCTGAGGACGACGACGGACGACATTGAGAAGTCGGAGTCGTGTCTGTCTATGACTGATTTCCAGGTTCAGCGAATCTCGCAAATCCAGAATAACGTCGTGGGATGTGAGAGCTTTAAAATAATCGAATCGAGCATTGTGGTGATAAAGGAATTTCATTTTAACAAGTTTGCCAATTTATCCTTGCAGACTTTGAAATGAATGTGGTAATTTACAAAAGCAGGAAGACAGTGTCCCAAACCCAATCTTTATCGGAGACACAAAGGTAGCCTACAAATTGCGATTATACTCAACAGGAAGAACGTACCTAACTTCTAGTGTGTTTAGTAATGAGCATGCATCCTTTGAGTGGCCAATACAAACAAAATGCGAGTAACTATACACATTCCACTTGGGTGAGATGTTGTGGTTTGATAATTTGCCATAAAGATAATGAGTCTGCAATACTTTTGTACAATTTAGTAAAACCGTACAAATATTTGTACCTTCAAGAAACGCTATAATGAGTTGTTGAGAACGAATTACACGAATAAATAGCCGATTAGAAAAGTTCTAAAGTGTACCTCGTTACAACGTAATTACCCTGATCAGACGTAAATCTCAGGAGGAAACAATAGGAAAGTGAAATTCGCACCAAGTTTGTCTAGAAAATGTGAATATCGTAGAAAATTGGGTTAAATTAAAAGTTCGCCTAGTCTAAGCTGAGTCTGTCCCTTGTCTGTAATAACTTTGTAGATTCGTCGAGAAATTCTGAGTTACGTCTTGAAGCGTGTTGTCAATATGTGCATTGTCATTGTCACTCCGACAGCCTCAGCGAGGGCAATACCGTCGTCGACAAATTTGACAATTAACACGCGTGATTTGAAGCAAGGAGTTAATGCCAAGTCATCAACTTCGTGATAACAATGTGTGCAACAATCGCCACTGTCATTGTACCACATACCGTTCATTTTTACATTTATACATCACATCACTGCATATCATATACCTGAGACTATGATGAACTTGCAACTTGTGTAGAGCTGACGTAAAAAGTTCACGAGACGACACGGTAAGTGTGATATTGTTGCGGTGTAAGCATTTGAGACAACGTTTTGCATCGTGATTTGCGGGTGGCCCTTTCTGTTCATTAACCCTGGTGCTCTTGACAAATCGAAAAGATTCTAAAGAGTGCTTTCACTGAGAACAATTTTGAGGCATAAAACTACCTTAAAACGGTGTGTGTTATGTTACAAGAATACAAATTCTTTCGTGACATGATGACGGTAGTATGAAAACTGTCACCGTAGGAAAGGCACCTTAAGATTGCCATTCTCTCATAAATTGAAAAGTGTCTGTTATGTAGTGAGGTGCAAGTATTTCACACTCTTCCATTGTCGCGTCTTTGTTGACTTAAGAAGTGCTCTGCAAGTGGTTCAACTGCTTCGCAGCTTGAAAAGAAGATAATCCTTGTATCATGTGAA